>CM064482.1:22445915-22650868 GCA_032716605.1 Paralithodes platypus
CTCCGATTTTGGATCTGACCTCATCCGTCCCCCCATTTTTGGGGGGCTCGCGAACAACTTTCGTTCCATACACCCTACTTCGATCGGAGGCCTCCTTCTGCCCCAAACGGTACAATGTTTTTTTAAACCCAACGCGATTTTCCGATTTTCGGGGGGGGGGCCCCACCATTTTCATCCGTTCCCTTTCAACCCTAGGGAATTAAAAAAAAAGCACTAAAAACCTGCCTAGGTACCCCCTTCACTATGCATACCAATTATGAACGCTCTAGCTTAAAAAAATATTGCCATGCATAGAGAACAGCCCACACACACACACACACACACACAGACAATCGAAAATATTATATAGATATATATATATATAATTTATATATAAAGAGTAAGACCAGTGCTGATATATAACGTACATCTTTATTGATTGTGGGACCCATTTCGGCTTAAGCACAAGCCATGCTTCAGCCGAAAAGCAAAGAAACAGCCTAACAGACTAGCTACAAATCAATAATAGAGTACATGAAATAATACAAACGTGTAGGGGGTACATGGGGTTAAAGAGAGAGTCAAAACATTTTGGAAAATAATTGAATCCATGTAGGACTAAATATCTAAATATACTGCAAAGTATTTATATGTACGAAAACCAAAAAGTTAGTATATGTGAGAAGCGTAAGAGATACGTGTACATTGTGTTGAGTTAAATCGACATCTAATTATATATCCTAAGTGAAATGAAATACAAGATATAGTTAATACTATGGATGCTAAAATATTACATACCACATGTCACAAGATCTCAAAAACACAGTAAGGGTGTTGAGGACCCCTTGGAACCTAGATCTGTTGGCAGATTGCCGAAGTCAAGACTGGTATCCGCCATAGGCTAAACTTACGGCTACCCAACAGCTCGAGTTTTACCCTAGGATTGACTATTGCCAAGTCACAAGCTGACTTCAAACCATGCATATAACCCTGGACAGCCCAACATTGTAGCACTAAGTTCATGAACACATAACTACCAACGAGAAATATGAAATTCTTATCTAATAATGCGCCCGGTAACTATAAATTATCGCAAAATTAATATATCCCATTATGTTTTACGATAGTAAGACTTTGAGCATATCTGGCAAACAGTGTTTAGAGATCACAGTATAGCGATCATTCGGCCATTTCAGTGTATTAATACTATATATCCTATTATAATAGATACCTATTACTATTTCAATATAATACAACCCATAGACAATGCCCAATTACATATTATTTGAATATGATATCAATTTCTCCACTATATGTTACGATCATGAACCGTCATGACAGAACCGAAATATTATCTATAGACTTTAGTCCACAGAGTAGGTTTTGCTTCTAATGTTATGACTCCTGTCTTGTCGAGAGTCATTTGGCTTAAATAATAATTATAATGTATTCCAAATATAAAAATATAATAGGAGTACACTTGAATAAGTCAATTCTACATATAATTTATTCCATAACACCATTTACTATATATATAAGCTAGGTTAATTATGGATTAATGATACAGTTCTGTAGTTCGAAGTAGATTGTATTGATTGATTGATAGAGAAAATTTATTAAGAGTTACATACACCCTGATAGGGACAGAAAGTCGGCGTATTTGTTAAAAGCACCCCAATAAAGCATGATCAATCCCACAGGGATAACCCATGGGATAACCTACACAATTTTAGCAAACTTATTTCCACAGGGTCCCTGTTGTGAGGTACGAATGAGACGTCTACAAAGGAGTCGGACAAACTACAGTAGAAAGTAAACTCCACCACATTGTAGACCCCTGTACCATCTCAATGAAAGATCTAATAATAATACCTAGTAATAGCCTACCCAGACAAATACAGTGCAACAATTAAATTACTTAAAATATAGTAGTATACAAAATCCGTTATTCTACATGCAGAGAATATCATTTGGTGGCCTATTACATGCTGCGAAATATTTAGGCCTACACATGCCGTTATATATTTTTGTGGCCTATTACATGCGTGAAAAATATTTTGTGGCCTCTTACATGCGAAGATATTTGTGGCCTATTACATGCCGCAAGAATATTTATGGCCTATTACAGTTGCGAAGAATATTTTTGTGGCCTATTACATGTTTCGAAGAATATTTATGGGCCTATTACATGCTGAAGATCTTGGTTGGCTATTACCTGCGCAGATATTTATGGGCATATTACATGTTGCGAAGTATTTTGTGGCCTATTACATGTTGCGATGTATTTTGTGGCCTATTACCTGTTGCACATAATTTTTATGGCCTATTACATGTTGCGAATAATTTATGGCCTATTCATGTTGCGAAGTATATTTTGTGGCCTATTACATGTTGCGAAGTATATTTTGTGACCTATTACATGTTGCAAAGTATATTTTGTGGCCTATTACATGCTTCGAAGAATATTTTTTGGCCTATTACATGTTGCGAATACTATTGTTGGCCTAACACATGCCGTGAAGAATATTTGGTGGCCTAACACATGCCGTTAACAGTATTTGGGAGTTAGGCCACCTAGGGTTATTAACGGCATGTGTTAGGCCACCAAAAGTTATTCGCAGCATGGGTTAGGCCACTATATATTATTTATGGCATATATTAGGGCACCATATAATATTCGCGGCATGTGTTTAGGCTACCAAATCTCTTTGCAGCATGTAATACGCTATATTCTTCGCTTCTGCAACTCATAAATATTCTTTGCGGCATGTAATACGCCATAAATATTCTTTGCGGCATATAATAGGCCAAAAAATATTATGCGCAGCATGTAATAGGCCACGAAATATTATTCGCAACATGTAATAGGCCACAAAATATACTTCACAACATGTAATAGGCCATAAATATTCTTCGCAACATGTAATAAGCCACAAAATATACTTCGCAACATGTAATAGGCCATTTAATGTTCTTCGCAACATGCAATAAGCCACAAAATATACTTCGCAACATGTAATAGGCCACAAAATATACTTCGCAACTTTTAATAGGCCACAAAATATACTTCGCAACATGTAATAGGCCACAAAATATTTATGGCCTATTACATGTTGCAAATAATATTTATGGCCTATTACATGCCGCGAAGAATATTTATGGCCTATTACATGTTGCAAAGAATATTTTATGGCCGATTACATGTTGCGAAGAATATTTATGGCCTATTACATGCTCCAAAGAATATTTTATGGCCTATTACATGTTGCAAAGAAAATGTTATGGCCTATTACATGTTGCGAAGTATATTTTGTGGCCTATTACATGTTGCAAAGTATATTTTGTGGCCTATTACATGTTGCGAAGTATATTTTGTGGCCTATTACATGATGTGAAGTATATTTTGTGGCCTATTAAAAGTTGCAAAGTATATTTTGTGGCCTATTACATGATGCAAAATATATTTTGAGGCCTATTACATGTTGCGAAGTATATTGTGTAGACTATTACATGTTGCGAAATATTTTGTGGCCTACTACATGTTGTGAAGAACTTTTATGGCCTATTACATGTTGCGAAGTATATTTTGTGGCTTACTACATGTTGCGAAGAATATTTATGGCACTATTACATGTTGCGAAGTATATTTTTGTGGCCTATTACATGTTGCGAATAATATTTTGTGGCTTATTCCATGCTGCGCATAATATTTGTTGGCCTATTATGCCGCAGAATATTTATGGCCTATTACATGCTGCAAAGAATATTTGGAAGGATGTAGAGTTCGGGCGTACGGTTTGTCATTGTTTACATAGGGCGATCGCCAAGGTCGCACTTACGTTCCCGTCTATTTCGTCGCTATATTTTCTGCTATTTGCCCCTGTCATTACTACATGAATACTAGGTTATGTAGGTTAGGTTAAAAATACGGGAACATTATAGGTCCGATGCCACTACGCGTAATGTAAACAAGATAGCGGTACCCGCTCACTACATCCTACCGAAGATTTGGTAGCTAATACATGCCGAATAATATATGTGGCCTAACCCATGCTGCGAATAACTTTGGTGGCCTTACACATGCCGTTAGTAACCCTAGGTGGCCTAACTCCAAAAAACTGTCAACGGCATGTGTTAGGCCACCAAATATTCTTCATGGCATGTGTTAGGCCAACAAATATCATTCGCAACTTGTAATAGGCCAAAAAAATATTCTTCGCAGTATGTAATAGGCCACAAAATATACTTTGCAACATGTAATAAGTCACAAATATACTTTGCAACACGTAATAGGCCACAAAATATACTTCGCAACATGTAATAGGCCACAAAATATATCTTCGCCACAGGTAATGAGGCCATAAACTATACTTCACAACATTTAATAGGACACAAAATATACTTCGCAACATGTAATAGGCCACAACATATACTTCACAACATGTAATAGGCCATAAATATTCTTCGCAGCATGTAATAGGCCACAAAATATTCTTTGCAGCATGTAACAGGCCATAACTATCTTCGCAACATGTAATAGGCCTTAAATATATTTGCAACATGTAATAGGCCATAAATCTTCGCAACATGTAATAGGCCATAAAATATTTTTTGCAACATGTAAAAGGCCATAAATATTCTTCTCGGTATGTAATAGGCCACAAAATATTCTTTGGCACATGTAATAGGCCACAAATATTTTTCGCGGCATGTAATAGGCCACAATATTACACACGGCTTGTGTTAGGCCATAAATATTCTTCGCGCGCATGTAATAGGCCACCAATAATAATTCTCTGCATGTAGAAATAAGTGATTTTGTATACTACTATATTTTAAGTAATTAATTGTTGCACGGTATTTGTCTTGGTAGGGTATTACTAGGATATATATTATTAGATCTTTCATTGAGATGGTACACGAGGTCTACAATGTGGTGGAGTTTTACTTTCTACTGTAATTTGTCCGACTCCTTTGTAGACTTCTCATTCTTACCTCACAACAGGGACCCTGCTGGAAATAAGTTTGCTAAAATTGTGTACAGTAAGTTATCCCATGGGTTATCCCTGTGGGAGTGATCATGCTTTATTGGGGTGCTTTTAACAATTACGCCGACTTTCTGTCCCTATCAGGGTGTATGTAACTCTTAATAAATATAGTCAAGCAATCAATCAATACAATGAATTTCGAACTACAGAACTGTAACATTAATCCATACTTAACCTAGCTTATATTTATCGTAAATAGTGTTATGGACTAAACTATATGTAGAATTGACTTATTCAAGTGTACTCCTATTACATTTTTATATTTGGAATAAATTATAATTATTATTTAAGCCAAATGAACTCATGACAAGTCAGGAGTCATAACAGTAGAACCAAAACCTTCGCTGTGCACTAAAGTCAATAGATAATATTTCGGTTCTGTCATGACTGTTCATGCTTAACCCTTAACTGGCGGCGCGCAACATATGTCGAGTGAAAGAAATTTGGACTATGTGACGGCTCACAACATAAGTCGTGTGCCATTTTCAGCAAGTAATGTTGCTGAGAGAGAGAGACAAGTGGTGGCAGGAGAGTAGCGAGCGTATGACTGCTCCAGACCACCGCGGTGGACCAACTGACATGAATCCCACCCTCCTCCACCCTCTCACACTCGCTACACAGTGAATTATGTAGGGAAGTACGAATTACATGGTTTTTGCACTCGTGTTTGCGCGATTGTTTGCAAGAACTAGCGGTCCGTACAAGGATGCGTTGGGGTGTCCCTGGAAAGCTCTGTTTATGCCCTTTCAGGGATAGATACTTGTTTTACGCTCTGGGTCTTATTTAGGCATGAAAATGATCACGTAAATAACCCTATTTGGGTCAAACACCCCGCTGGCGGGTACATTAATACCGCCTATGCCCGCTCGTTAGGTGTTAACATATAGTGGAGAACTTTATATCATATTCAATATAATGGCATTGTCTATGGTTGTATTATATTGAAATAGTAAAGGTATCTCTTATAATGAGGATATATAGTATTAAGGCGAATACACTGAATGCCGAATGATCGCTATACTGGGACTAAACACTGTTGCCAGATACGCTTTACCTCTTACGATCGTGAAACATGAGATATATTTATTTGCATAATTTAAAGTACCGAGGGCATTATTATAAGAATTTCCTAGTTCTTTGTAGCTATATTTTTCATGACTTAGTGCTACAATGTTGGCTGTCCAGGGTTATATGCATGGTTGAAGTTATTCTTGTGACTGCAATAGTCATCCTAGGGTAAACTCGAGCTGTGATTAGTCCTAATTTAGCCTATGGCATATACCAGTCTTGACTTCGGAAATATGCAGATCGGGACGAAACTGTTGTGTTAATAAGCTCTTGGCTATCAGGCAGGAACTGTCATAAGAAGATGTTGTTACGATCCAGGTTCTCAAAAGACACAGTGGCTCTTCAACGACTAGATAATGGCAAAAATGCAACAACGTAACACTAGATCCAACCCCTAGCCTTAAACACTGGAAAACAAAACACCATTACCGCCCTGAGTCGTGCCTGGACAACGAGGTATCCTATGACTCGGTAACTGGTGCACACACACTAGGCTGACGCTCGATGAAACAGCCTATTCTCAAACAGTAAAAGATTACTCGATTAGGTTACACAAAGAGAGAATAGTTATCGTGATTAATTAACGTTACGGTAGATACTCAAAATAACTGGCACTCCTGTATTAAAGAAAGTGCAATGCTAGTCCTGCAACATCAACTGGAAACTTCTGAAATAAGTCTGATGCTGGGAAGATCTTGAACAATTATAATGCAGAATACGGGTCACAATAAATACTAGGACATATAGTAATAATAGGCAGGCGACTAAAGACTGCGCAAAGGTAGTAATGCTCGACAACTAAAGAAATGCTTCGTGACACAACGCAACAGCCTACTAGGGTTGTGCAACTCAACAACAACCTCGGCTCAAAAGTGCAGTGAATAATAATGCTGCATACATATAATATGGGGGCTTATCTCTAACCAGTGTCTGCTCAGTTAATAAAGTCTAGCTGGGGTATCAAGGCAGGGCAACAATGGGTGAGCATGTGGCTCGTAGCCTAACGTTGTCCGAAGGTGGTATAATGAAGATTACGTTATATGACGGGGATGCTCTCTTGATAAATCTAGGTCTCTAGTACCTAGTTCTATCCTGGCGATCCCTCAGAAGTCAACACAAAGAGGGCAGCACTATGTGTGAGGGATAGGCTATGGCCCTCTCACACCACAGCGCTGGTGCTCCGCAAAGTAAATCCCACCCGAGACAATTAGGCTCCCACAGTACCTGTCGATGTCGTGCAGGGCTTAGCTAACACTGCACACATCGGAGACAACGACAGAGTAACCCTACCCCTAGTCTAGCTTTAGATAACCAAGCAGAATCACTCAACACCTTGCCAGGAGACATATACCGGTCTACAACCTTCCCGAGAGAGGACACATACGGAAAGTCCGTCTCTCCAAACCTCAATAAAGCATAATACCTCCTTAATCTAATACATGGAAAGATCTGAGAGGCTTCGCGTACAATACGACTGGCCGACGGTGAACGTCTATGCTGAAACCAGAAGGATGTTGAGTTTAATAAAGATTAGAGAATACGGAGAAGTCGAGAGAGAGAAATAGTATGCAAAGTGGCGAGTATGGGGGACAGAATTGCAAAGGATGTAGACGATACGCGTGTCAGGCAAGCTCTGAGCTGGTAAAGAACACGCGGCCACGATGGGCAGGGACTAGTTGACCACCCGGCCGCCAACGCCGTCAGCGCCCAAGCGAGCTGCGTGATAGCTCACCCCGCTGCCAGGTGTACTCCCTCACCCTCTCTCGCTCGCCTCCCACACAAGCAACATTTATATTATACGTATAAAATATAAGGCGCGGTCACAGACCAAAACAAAGACCATTTCTAGACTGTCTGTGGCAACACGACCCTAATGAAATAAAGCAGATCATTCTAGGACAACTGTAGCCCATCCCCCCATCCTGGCGATCGCTAGCGAGCTGCAATGCCCCACGCAACCATTCTGTTAACGCCGGGAGGCGTCACACCCCCCCCCCAAGATATGGGACACTCAACCATGAGCCCATATCTGAACAGGCAGAATGTCGCAAGAATCTGCCACTCCTAACCACTCTGCCACTCATGGAATGCAAGCTCAGTCTCCTCAAAAAAAAAATACAACAAAATTTTTATATAAAAAAAATCTTATCACCCTTCCCAAATATAATACATTAATTCATAACATTGTGCTCCCAGAGCGAGCTAAAAGAAGCACAGCCTACTGAGGGAAAACATCTGCACTCAGTACTCAGCTACAATATTATCTTAAAATTAATTATTAAAAGAAAGAGTTTTTATTTAATTTTTCATATTTTATTTTAATGTTGTTTTTGGCGGCTACTATAGATGTAGCCTAATTTTCTTCTAATCAAAGCCAACAACACCTGCCCTGCGACCCTACGCTGATGCTACACACGCGAGCCACCAAGCACCAGCGCAAAAATACACCGCGAGCCAAGACAGGAGGCTATACCAACATACTGTGGTAGCCTACCCCGGATCCTCCACCCACGACAGACACTGACTGAACAGCGAGGGTTCTCCTGCAAACAAAGCCAAAACATTATCAGTGCCCTTAGCATGCCACACATCCAACTTGTGTTCCGGCAGCACAACAACACCTGACACTGACAAACTGCCCAGTCTGGCAAGACTGGCACTTCTCTTCGCTCCTTCCGGCAACGGGGCCTGCCAATAACCCTTCACTAGTTCTACCTTCGTGATGAGCGAGGCAGCCCCGAAACGGTCTATGGTGTCGTCAACTCTGGGTAATGGATAGGCGTCTGTCAGGGATAATGCTTCCACACTCTTGCAATCAACATACACACGGATTCTGCCACCAAACTCAGGTTGCAAAGCCACTGGCAACGACCACTCACGATATCCCTCATCCCTCAGACCCCCTCTCCACACGCTGTCCAGCTCCGCCTTCACAACAGGCTGTCGAGCAGGATTCACACGGTAGGGAACCAACTCGAGCCTTGCACTGTCTCCAGCCTCCATGTCGGATTCTACCCCGTACATCACTGGAGAAGCAACAAACATGCGGACGGACTGCCACAGCCTAGTAAACAACTCCTCTTGTCGCTCAGGAACAAGAGGTTGCAACTTATCTCGCAGAACAATATGCCTAGTGCCCTCCCACATCTCCTTCACCATGTGGAGAGGGCCCCTCACCCGATGCCCGAAAACAAGCTCATTCAGACTGAAACCGAGACTCTCTCCAGGTACTTCTCTTGCCGCGAACAAAACATACGGCAGACCAAGGTCCCAATCCTTTCCGTTCTCTGCGCAATAACATCGAATCATGCTTTTCAGCGTGGCGTGCCACCTCTCCAACACCCCTTGACTCTCCGGGTGATACGCAGAAGAGACGACAGTGCTGATGCCATGCTGAATCATAGTTTGTTTGAACAGATTAGATGTAACACTAGAACCTTGGTCCGATTGCACCTCTTGCGGGTAACCATACCGCGAGCAATACAAGAGCAGGTTCCGGACAACAGTTTTCGCCGTGCCATTTCTCATTGGATATGCATCAGGATAACGAGTGGCCACATCCATGATAGTTTATAGAAATTTATTACCGGCACTAGTAGGGGGTAGGGGTCCGACCATATCAATGATGACCTTACTGAAGGGCGGTCCACTGACAGGAATGGGGTGCAACGGGGCTCTCGGAATTGTTTTGTTAGGTTTTCCAACCCTCTGGCACGTATGACACCTTGCTATCCAGGTTACCACCTGCCCCTTCAACCCCGGCCACCAAAAACAATTTTTCTAAAGCCGCCACCGTTTTTCTCACCCCTAGATGTCCTGCCAGTGGTATGTCATGCGCCAACCTCAGTAGGCTATCCCTGCACATCCCGTGGCACCACCAACTGGTCCACTACTCCGGACCCCTCTTGCCAACTACGTTTGGGTCTTGAAAACGCCTATAGAGGATGCCTTCTAAATAAAAAAAATCTCCTGGCTGTGCATCGCCGTCCTCGTCGAGCTCTACAGCTCCATTAGCACACGTTTGGAGCTCAGGGTCCTCTAGTTGCAACCGACGTATATCTGAGGGTGCCAAGCGATCTAACTGCTCCCGGAGCAATGCATGACCTCCCCGATACTGGGCTGCTCCCTCTGTCTCTCTCGATGTACATAACGTTGCTGTCGTGGAGACTCGTCATGCCCAGCCTCGTCACTCTCGATGACAGGCCCAGGGGCTACTCCAGAATTAAGTAATGGTGCTAATACTGAATCACCCAGGAGAGCCGCCGAGTCAAAACTCTTAAAACCAACTCCAGCTTTAGCCTCCTCCTGTTGATCGTTCCTCCGCTGTCTGAAGATGGAGGACTAGGCTGAGACAACTTTAGCTGCCCGAGCTCGGTGACAACACACGCCATGGGTTATGTCTGGCACCGCTCGAGCCCACTCTTGCTCTTCCCTACTCACGTCGGCCGGCCTCCTCGCAACGACTAAGGGTAGAACCTCGGAAGCGGGCATTGCAAAGTTGTTGCCGAGAAGAAGGTCGACGCCCTCCACTGGCAGTTTCTCCACAATCCCGACATCCAATTCACGTGCCACACCATCCACCTCCAACTCCAACCGCACCAGCGGGTATGACCGATTTGCATTAATACCCTGCACCACTACCACCCGAGCCGCGGTTTATAGGGTAGCCAGTCAAGTTTTTCATCAGAGTCTGGGAAGCACCTGTATCACGCAAGACCTCTACTCCATGCTTGCGCCCCGCCCACATCACGCAACCCCGCCCTCCTATGGTCGCAAAAAACCATCCTGAGCAGGGTTCGAGCCTCCCAGGTGCTTCTGCATTGGCTGTGCCTCAGCCTCTGACGAACTGCCCCGGGCAAACTCAGATGACTTCGGAGACACACCAATGTTGCAGGCCAAAGACACAGCTGCTGTAGGTGGTTTGCTAGGACAGACTCTTGCAAAGTGGTCCCTTTTTATGACAATGATAACACTCCAACTCCCCTTTGGGCTTCCCTTGGTACTGGGAAGGGCCCGGCCCCTTCTTAAATGGGACGGTGCTAGTCTTGTGGTCAGTCTTGGTATCAAGGCTCTTGTACTTGTTTGCATAAGGTATATCTCTAACTTGGGGGGGTGGGGTGTCACGCCCCTTGTTACCTGCCTCACTATGCTGGGCAGACCCGCACCCACGAATTAGTGATAGCCGGAGGTCTGCCATCTCAGCTGCCTCCTGTAGAGTTTTTGGTTGCTTTTCTTTAAGGTTTAACGTCAGGTCGCCGCCCGTGCATTTGAAAAACTGCTCTAAAAGCACCAACTGTTTAATGTCGTCAAACGTAGTAGCTTTCTCCGACCTCAGCCAATTCCCAAAATCATCGGACAGCTCCCGGGCATGCTCCAAAAAGGTGCTCTCCCGACCCTTGGTAACACCCCGGAACTTCAACCTGTACGTCTCTGGTTGTAGTTCGTATGCTCTCAGGACAGCCTCCTTGAGTTCCTCATAGATAATACAAGACTCTATAGGCAACGCATCGTAGGCTTTAAGACCCTTGCCTATTAATCTAGAGGATACAAGTGCTGCCCATTTATTCTCTGGCCACTGGTGTTCCTGGCACTTCTTCTCAAAGCGTGCGAAAAATTCTGTAACACCACTCTCATCAAACACCGGAACCAGTTTCAATAAGTGCGAGAGAGACTGCTCATGAACACGGTTACCAGCCTCAAGTCGCTGTCCCGTTGTCTCTACTCGCGACTTCTCTACGTCCATGTCAGCACAGTACTTAGTCGACTCAGCTTGGATTTTTGCTAGCTCTATTTGCTGCTGAAGCTCACCCGCCCTTTGTTGCTGGTGACTTTTTCTCTCTTCTATCTTGGCTAATTCTATTTGCTGCTGAATCTTAGCTAATTCGAGCTGATACACTAATTCTGGAGTTAACCCTTGAGGAGGTGAAAGTGCTACAATGTTTGAAATTACCGGTGGTCCCCCCAGGGGCAACCCACCCTGCCAGTCACCACCCAACTGCGGAAGCGTACCCGGGGTCGGCAAACTACTGGGATGGCTGGGAGTCGAGTGTAGGGGAAGCATGGCCGAAGGGCTCTGAGCACTCAACCCATCTCGCTCACCAGTCACCCTGCCCAGTACACACGTTATCAAGTTATCCTTGGTCATGCTGCTAGTAACCGCATGACCGATAGCTGTGGCCAGGCATTGAAGACCGTACGGATCCATACCCTCCAACCGCTCGGCAGTAACAGGCCATTGCAAAAATATCCTAGCATCCTCCTCACAGTTCACCCGTTTAACCCTTTCATCATACTGTTGTTCCTCAGTCTCGACATTACGTACTGTGTCTCCATTCTCCTCTGACCCGGTATAAGACATGATGCTCACAAAAATTTCTCCCCACAATATTCAGAAAAGAAGTACCCCAAACTCTTATGTCACGTGTGACCCGTCCCGGCGTTAGCAGAATGGTTGCGTGGGGCATTGCAGCTCGCTAGTGCTCGCCAGGATGGGGGGATGGGCTACAGTTGTCCTAGAATGATCTGCTTTATTTCATTAGTGTCGTGTTGCCACAGACAGTCTAGAAGTGATCTTTGTTTTGGTCTGTGACCGTGCCTTATATTTTATATTCGCTATAATATAAATGTTGCTTGTGTTGGAGGCGAGCGAGAGCGGGTGAGGGAGTACACCTGGCAGCGGGGGGTGGGCTGTGACGCGGCTCGCTTGAGCGCTGACGGCTTTGGCGGCTGGTTGGTCAACTAGTCCCTTCCCGTCGCGGCCTCATGGTTTTTTACCAGCTCAGAGCTGGCCTGACACGCGTATCGTCTACATCCTTTGCAATTCTGTCCCCCATACTCGCCACTTTGCATACTATTTCTCTCTCTCGACTTCTCCTTTCTCATTCTCTAATCTTTATTAAACTCAACATCCCTTCTGGTTTCAGGATAGACGTTCACCGTCGGCCAGTCGTATTGTACGCGAAGCTCTCAGATATTTCTATGTATTAGGCTTTAATGAGGTTTGGAGAGACGGACTTTTCCGTATGTGTCCTCTCTCGGGAAGGTTGTAGACCAGTATATGTCTCCCTGGCAGGGTGTTGAGTGATTCTGCTTAGTTATTTTAAAGCTAGACTAGGGGTAAGGTTACTGTGTCGTTGTCTCCGATGTGTGCAGTGTTAGCTAGCCCTGCACGACATCGACAGGTACTGTGGGTGCCGGAGGTGACTTCGGGGTGGGTTACTTTGCGAGCACAGCGCTGTGGTGTGAGAGGGCCATAGCCTATCCCTCACAACATAGTGCTGCCTCTTTGTGTTGACTTCTGAGGGATCGCCAGGATAGAACTAGGTACTAGAGACCTAGATTTATCAAGAGAGCATCCCCGTCATATAACGTAATCTTCATTATACCACCTTCGGACAACGTTAGGCTACGAGCCGCATGCTCACCCATTGTTGCCCTGCCTTGATACCCCAGCTAGACTTTATTAACAGAGCAGACACTGGTTAGAGATAAGCCCATTATTATATGTATGCCACATTATTATTCACTGCACTTTTGAGCCGAGGTTGGTGTTGAGTTGCACAACCCTAGTAGGCTGTTGCGTTGTGTCACGAAGCATTTCTTTAGTTGTCGAGCATTACTACCTTTGCGCAGTCTTTATTATTCGCCTGCCTATTATTACTATATGTCCTAGTATTTATTGTGACCCGTATTCTGCATTATAATTGTTCAAGATTCTTTACGAACATCTTCCCAGCATCAGACTTATTTCAGAAGTTTCCAGTTGATGTTGCAGGACTAGCATTGCACTTTCTTTAATACAGGAGTGCCAGTTATTTGAGTATCTACCGTAACGTTAATAATCACGTTAACTATCTTTTCTTTGTGTAACCTAATCGAGTAATCTTTTACTGTTTGAGAATAGGCTGTTTCATCGAGCGTCAGCCTAGTGTGTGTGCACCAGTTACCGAGTCATAGGATACCTCGTTGTCCAGGCACGACTCAGGGCGGTAATGGTGTTTTGTTTTCCAGTGTTTAAGGCAGGGGTTGGATCTAGTGTTACCGTTGTTGCATTTTGCCATTATCTAGTCCAATGTTGAAGAGCCCTGTGTCTTTGAGAACCTGGATCGTAACAAATGGCGACCTAGCTCAGGATCTTGTGAACTAAGAGATAATTGCAGGATTGTTGTGGTCATTTGTTTTATTGAGGAATATAGTGGGCACGTTAATTTTTTTTTGGCAAAGTAGTATAGCACTTGAGAGTCTTCAGACATTTTTGGCAAGTGAATAGTGCTACATAAGAGTTTGGGGTACTTCTTTTCTGAATATTGTGGTGAGAAATTTTTGTGAGCATCATGTCTTATACCGGGTCAGGAGAATGGAGACACAGTACGTAATGTCGAAACTGAGGAACAGCAGCATGATGAAAGGGTTAATCGGGTGAACTGTGAGGAGGATGCTAGGATATTTTTGCAATGGCCTGTTACTGCCGAGCGGTTGGAGGGTATGGATCGGTACGGTCTTCAATGCCTGGCCACAGCTATCGGTCATGCGGTTACTAGCAGCATGACCTAGGATAACTTGATAACGTGTGTACTGGGCAGGGTGACTGGTGAGCGAGATGGGTTGAGTGCTCAGAGCCCTTCGGCCATGCTTCCCCTACACTCGACTCCCAGCCATCCCAGTAGTTTGCCGACCCGGGTACGCTTCCGCAGTTGGGTGGTGACTGGCAGGGTGGGTTGCCCCTGGGGGGACCACCGGTAATTTCAAACATTGTAGCACCTTCACCTCCTCAAGGGTTATCTCCAGAATTATTGTTCAGCTCGAATTAGCTAAGCTTCTAAGAGAGAAAGGCTATCAGGGCAGCAGCAAATAGAATTAGCCAAGATAGAATAGAGCTAGCAAAAATCCAAGCTGAAGGTCGACTAGGTACTGTGCCGACATGGACATAGAGAAGTCGCGAGTAGAGACAACGGGACAGCGACTTGGGGCTGGTAACCGTGTTCATGAGCAGTCTCTCTCGCACTTATTGAAACTGGTTCCGGTGTTTGATGAGAGTGGTGTAACAGAATTTTTCACACGCTTTGAGAAGAAGTGCCAGGAACACCAGTGGCCTGGGGAGAAGTGGGCAGCCCTTGTTTCCTCTAGATTAATAGGCAAGGGTCTAAAAGCCTACGATGCATTGCCGATAGAGTCGTGTATTATCTATGAGGAACTCAAGGAGGCTGTCCTGAGAGCATACGAACTACAACCAGAGACGTACAGGTTGAAGTTCCGGGGTGTTACCAAGGGTCGGGAGAGCACCTTTTTGGAGCATGCCCGGGAGCTGTCCGATGCTTTTGGGAATTGGCTGAGGTCGGAGAAAGCTACTACGTTTGACGACATTAAACAGTTGGTGCTTTTTGAGCAGTTTTTCAAATGCACGGGCGGCGACCTGACGTTAAACCTTAAAGAAAAGCAACCAAAAACTCTACAGGAGGCAGCTGAGATGGCTGACCTCCGGCTATCACTAATTCGTGGGTGCGGGTCTGCCCAGCGTAGTGAGGCAGGTAACAAGGGGCGTGATGCCCCACCCCCCCGAGTTAGTGGTATACCTTATGCAAACAAGTACAAGAGCCATGATACCAAGACTGACCACAAGACTAGCACCGTCCCGTTTAAGAAGGGCCGGGCCCTTCCCAGTACCAAGGGAAGCCCAAAGGGGAGTTGGAGTGTTATCATTGTCATAAAAAGGGGCACTTTGCAAGAGTCTGTCCTAGCAAACCACCTACAGCAGCTGTGTCTTTGGCCTGCAACATTGGTGTGTCTCCGAAGTCATCTGAGTTTGCCCGGGGCAGTTCGTCAGAGGCTGAGGCACAGCCAATGCAGAAGCACCTGGGAGGCTCGAACCCTGCTCGGGATGTTTTTTGTGACCATAGAGGGCGGGGTTGCCTGATGTGGGCGGGGCGCAAGCATGGAGGGGAGGTCTTGCGTGATACAGGTGCTTCCCAGACTCTGATGAAAAACTTGACTGGCTACCCTATAAACGCGGCTCGGGTGGTAGTGGTGCAGGGTATTAATGCAACTCGGTCATACCCGCTGGTGCGGATGGAGTTGGAGGTGGATGGTGTGGCACGTGAATTGGATGTCGGGATTGTGGAGAAACTGCCAGTGGAGGGCGTCGACCTTCTTCTCGGCAACGACTTTGCAATGCCCGCTTCTGAGGTTCTACCCTTAGTCGTTGCCGAGAGGCCGGCCGACGTGAGTAGGGAAGAGCAAGAGTGGGTCGAGCGGTGCCAGACACAACCCATGGCGTGTGTCGTCACCCGAGCTCGGGCAGCTAAAGTGTCACAGCCTAGTCCTCCGTCTTCAGACCAGCGGAGGAAACGATCAACAGGAGGAGGCTAAAGCTGGAGTTGGTTTTAATAGTTTTGACTCGGCGGCTCTCCTGGGTGATTCAGTATTAGCACCAGTTCGTAATTCTGGAGTAGCCCCTGGGCCTGTCATCGAGAGTGACGAGGCTGGGCATGACGAGTCTCCACGACAGCAACGTTATGTACATCGAGAGAGACAGAGGGAGCAGCCCAGTATCGGGGAAGGTCATGCATTGCTCCGGGAGCAGTTAGATCGCTTGGCACCCTCAGATATACGTCGGTTGCAACTAGAGGACCCTGAGCTCCAAACGTGTGCTAATGGAGCTGTAGAGCTCGACGAGGACGGCAATGCACAGCCAGGAGATTTTGTTTATTTAGAAGGCATCCTCTATAGGCGTTTTCAAGACCCTAAACGTAGTTGGCAAGAGGGGTCCGGAGTAGTGGACCAGTTGGTGGTGCCACGGGAGTGCAGGGATAGCCTACTGAGGTTGGCGCATGACATACCACTGGCAGGACATTTAGGGGTGAGAAAAACGGTGGCGGCTTTAGAAAAATTGTTTTGGTGGCCGGGGTTGAAGGGGCAGGTGGTAACCTGGATAGCAAGGTGTCATACGTGCCAGAGGGTTGGAAAACCTAACCAAACAATTCCGAGAGCCCCGTTGCACCCCATTCCTGTCAGTGGACCGCCCTTCAGTAAGGTCATCATTGATATGGTCGGACCCCTAACCCCTACTATGCCGGTAATAAATTTCTATTAACTATCATGGATGTGGCCACTCGTTATCCTGATGCATATCCAATGAGAAATGGCACGGCGGAAACTGTTGTCCGGAACCTGCTCTTGTATTGCTCGCGGTATGGTTACCCGCAAGAGGTGCAATCGGACCAAGGTTCTAATTTTACATCTAATCTGTTCAAACAAACTATGATTCAGCATGGCATCAGCACTGTCGTCTCTTCTGCGTATCACCCGGAGAGTCAAGGGGTGATGGAGAGGTGGCACGCCACGCTGAAAAGCATGCTTCGATGTTATTGCGCAGAGAACGGAAAGGATTGGGACCTTGGTCTGCCGTATGTTTTGTTCGCGGCAAGAGAAGTACCTGGAGAGAGTCTCGGTTTCAGTCCGAATGAGGTTGTTTTCGGGCATCAGGTGAGGGGCCCTCTCCAAATGGTGAAGGAGATTTGGGAGGGTACCGCTAAGCCATATTCTATGTTGAGATACGTCCTCGAGAGCAGAGAGAGAATGCTTAGAAGTCTGGAGCTGGCCGGGCGTAATTTGGTGAGTTCGCAGGCCCGTATGAAGGACAGGTACGATACTAAGGCGAAACTCCGGGAGTTTCAGGTAGGTCAAGAGGTGTTGGTCCTGTTGCCTTTGGCAGGTCATCCTCTGGCTGCCAAGTACGCTGGGCCTTATCGGGTGGTGTCAAAGATCTCCGATCTAGATTACCTCGTTGCCACTCCAGACCGGAAGAAGCGTAACCAACTATGCCACATTAATTTGTTGAAGGAGTATGTGAGGCGCCCACCTGAGTCACTAGCTGTCCCTGTGTTGACCTGCTGCGGTCATGGTGGAGAAGGAGAGGGGGGCAGCAATGATCAGGTGGATGATAACTGGGATTGTCATGTCTCGGCTGATCAGTGGGCGGGGAATTCGAGACAATGTGCGCATGATGCTCTGGCGCACCTGCCGGAGGAACAGCAGGTGGCAGTGCAACGCCTGTTCGATTCATACCCCACTGTATTTGCCGAGCACCCAGGCCTCACTACTCAAGCGGTGCATGACGTCGATGTAGGAGAGCACCCCCCCTTCAAGTCGATACCTTATCGGGTGCCACCCATTAAACTCCCAGCGCTCAGGGATGAGCTGGAGTATATGCTGGCGAGAGGCTTGATTGAGAAGGTGGCAGTACGGTGGACTTCTCCTGTCACTCTGCAGCCCAAACCTGATGGAAAAGTTCGGTTCTGCATTGACTTTAGGCGGTTGAACGGGTTGACCCCCACCAATGCATATCCTCTTCCCCGGGTGGATGACAGTGTGGATAAGATCGGGAAAGCAAGGTACTTGACACAAGGTAGACCTCGTCAAAGGCTACTGGCAAGTACCACTGTCTGAGCGGGCTAAAGAGGTGTGCGGGTTTGTGGTGGATGGCAGTACTTACCGTTGCAACGTGATGCCATATGGTCTGAAAAATGGACCGGCCACTTTCCAGAGCTTAATGAACGACATCGTAGCAGACATCCCAAACTGTACTGTCTACCTTGATGACGTGATCATTTATGACAACGATTTCCAAAGTCACTGTGAGCACATAGAAGCCTTATTTAGTCAACTTAGTAAAGCAGGCTTGGTGGTTAATCTGGGCAAGTGTGACTTTGTGCAAGCCACGGTGCAGTATCTGGGGTTTGTGGTTGGGTTAGGGCAGGTGAGCCCGCCCCAACAGAAGATACAGGCTATCGACTTGTTCCCCAGGCCGACCACCAAGCGGCAGATCATGAGATTTTTGGGCATGATTGGGTATTACCGCCGCTTTATAAGAGGCTATTCTACTGTGTTAGCTCCTTTGACAGAACTACTAGCCAAAGATAAAAAGTTCCGCTGGGCACCTGAGTGTGAGCAGGCGTTTCGAGTAGTTAAACACCTTTTATGCACTCACCCTATCCTCAGGGCCCCGGACTTTGAACGACCATTTCAGTTGGCGACTGATGCCAGCGGAGTAGGGGCTGGTGCCGTACTTTTGCAGACAGACGAGGAAGGTCTTGAGCATCCAGTCAGTTTCTTTTCAAAGAAATTTAATTCAGCACAGAAAAACTATTCGGTTGTTGAAAAGGAACTGCTGGCAATCGTGTTAGCGCTCAGACACTTTGAGGTCTATGTTCCTGCCTATGGGCCAGTCGTGGTAGTGTATACCGACCACCACCCGCTTAAATTCCTCAATCAATTCCACAACCGGAATATGAGGCTGACCAGATGGTCGCTCATGTTGCAAGAGTACAACTTAGACATTCGCCATATTGCCGGTTGTGAGACTGTGATTGCGGACTGTTTGTCGCGGGTGGAGGATCCGGGGTAGGCTACCACAGTATGTTGGTATAGCCTCCTGTTTTGGCTCGCGGTGTATTTTTGCGCTGGTGCTTGTTGGCTCGCGTGTGTAGCATCAGCGTAGGGTCGCAGGCGCAGGAGGTGTTGGCTTTGATGAGAAGAACATTAGGCTACATCTATAGTAGCCGCCAAAAACAACATTAAAATAAAATATGAACAAATTAAATAAAAAACTCTTTCTTTTTTATAATTAATTTTAAGATAATATTGTAGCTGAGTACTGAGTGCAGATGATTTTCCCTCAGTAGGCTGTGCTTCTTAAAGCTCGCTCTGGGAGCATAATGTTATGAATTAATGTATTATATTTGGGAAGGGTGATAAGATTTTGTTTTATATAAAAATGTTGTTGTATTTTTTTGAGGAGACTGAGCTTGCATTCCATGAGTGGCAGAGTGGTTAGGAGTGGCAGATTCTAGCGACATTCTGCCTGTTCAGATATGGGCTCATGGTTGAGTGTCCCATATCTTGGGGGGGGTGTGACGCCTCCCGGCGTTAGCAGAATGGTTGCGTGGGGCATTGCAGCTCGCTAGCGCTCGCCAGGATGGGGGGATGGGCTACAGTTGTCCTAGAATGATCTGCTTTATTTGATTAGTGTCGTGTTGCCACAGACAGTCTAGAAATGGTCTTTGTTTTGGTCTGTGACCGCGCCTTATATTTTATATTCGCTATAATATAAATGTTGCTTGTGTAGGAGGCGAGCGAGAGAGGGTGAGGGAGTACACCTGGCAGCGGGGTGAGCTATGACGCGGCTCGCTTGGGCGCTGACGGCGTTGGCGGCCGGGTGGTCAACTAGTCCCATCCCGTCGCGGCCGCATGTTCTTTACCAGCTCAGAGCTTGCCTGACACGCGTATCGCCTACATCCTTTGCAATTCTGTCCCCCATACTCGCCACTTTGCATACTATTTCTCTCTCTCGACTTCTCCTTTCTCATTCTCTAATCTTTATTAAACTCAACATCCCTTCTGGTTTCAGCATAGACGTTCACCGTCGACCAGTCGTATTGTACGCGAAGCTCTCAGAGATTTCCATGTATTAGGTTAAGGAGGTATTAGGCTTTATTGAGGTTTGGAGAGACGGACTTTTCCGTATGTGTCCTCTCTCGGGAAGGTTGTAGACCGGTATATGTCTCCCTGGCAAGGTGTTGAGTGATTCTGCTTGGTTATCTAAAGCTAGACTAGGGGTAAGGTTACTGTGTCGTTGTCTCCGATGTGTGCAGTGTTAGCTAAGCCCTGCACGACATCGACAGGTACTGTGGGAGCCTAAGTTGTCTTCGGGTGGGTTTACTTTGCGAGCACAGCGCTGTGGTGTGAGAGGGCCATAGCCTATCCCTCACAACATAGTGCTGCCTCTTTGTGTTGACTTCTGAGGGATCGCCAGGATAGAACTAGGTACTAGAGACCTAGATTTATCAAGAGAGCATCCCCGTCATATAACGTAATCTTCATTATACCACCTTCGGACAACGTTAGGCTACGAGCCGCATGCTCGCCCATTGTTGCCCTGCCTTGATACCCAACTAGACTTTATTAACTGAGCAGACACTGGTTAGAGATAAGCCCCATTATTATATGTATGCAGCATTATTATTCACTGCACTTTTGAGCCGAGGTTGTTGTTGAGTTGCACAACCCTAGTAGGCTGTTGCGTTGTGTCACGAAGCATTTCTTAGTTGTCGAGCATTACTACCTTTGCGCAGTCTTTATTATTCGCCTGCCTATTATTACTATATGTCCTAGCATTTATTGTGACCCGTATTCTGCATTATAATTGTTCAAGATTCTTTACGAACATCTTCCCAGCATCAGACTTATTTCAGAAGTTTCCAGTTGATGTTGCAGGACTAGCATTGCACTTTCTTTAATACAGGAGTGCCAGTTATTTGAGTATCTACCGTAACGTTAATTAATCACGTTAACTATCTTTCTTTGTGTAACCTAATCGAGTAATCTTTTACTGTTTGAGAATAGGCTGTTTCATCGAGCGTCAGCCTAGTGTGTGTGCACCAGTTACCGAGTCATAGGATACCTCGTTGTCCAGGCACGACTCAGCGCGGTAATGGTGTTTTGTTTTCCAGTGTTTAACCCTTATTTAGCGGCGAGCAACATAAGTCGAGTTAAATAAAGCTGGACTATGTGGCGGCGCTCGACATAACTCGAGTGGCAATTTCAGCACGTAATGTGGCTGAGAGAGAGAGACAAGTGGTGGCAGGAGACTAGCGAGCGTATGACTGCTCCAGACCACCGCGGCGAACCTACTGACACAAATCTCAGCTCCCTCCTCCCTCTCTCACTCGCTACATACTCAATTATGTACTGAAAGTACCGAATTACCTGCTTTTTGCACTCGCGTTGCACGGTTATTGCAAGAAAACTATCCATCATACAAGGATCGTTATGGTGTCATTCGAAAGCTCTGTTTATGCCCTTTCAGGGATAGGTACTTGTTTTACGTTCTGGGTCTTATTTAGGCATGAAAATGATCACGTAAACAGCCCTATTTTGGCTAAAAACACCCCGCTGTGCGGTACACATAAATAAACCGCATAGGCCGCTCGTAAGGTGTTAAGGCAGGGGTTGGATCTAGTGTTACCGTTGTTGCATTTTGCCATTATCTAGTCCAATGTTGAAGAGCCCTGTGTCTTTGAGAACCTGGATTGTAACATAGTACATAAGAAATGTGAGATCCAGCATATAATACAGTCTGGCCACCAATTCAAGGTGTGGATGCAGAGAACCAGAGGGGGATTGATATTAATAAAAGGTGAGGAAGTAGTGGAAATGATAGAGGCAGTAGGAGAGAAAGATTCTAAGACAAGAGTGTGGAACAGTTCATGGGAGATGCTTAGAGTATGCTGTCTGGGAAGGATCTGACAAGGATATTCCCAGGGACCGCCTCGCTGGAGTCCCAGTTCGCAGGAATGGTACGAGGGCGCGCGACAGTCGCCCAGTAAGCAGCCGCCTAGTAGGCAGTGTTAGGCAGGAGGCAACGAATTCCGCGAGGCCTATGTAAGGGGGCCAGCCATGCGCCACACTCACCACCAAGTCACACCACCTGGTCTCTCTCTCCCGCTCGCCTTCCCATCATTCAACTACTTAACACAATACTTTCAATTGACTAAATAAAATAGAAAGGATTGTGACAGACGAAAATAAAGAACAGTTCTGAACTGTCTGCAACACAAGCTTTCTCGAGAAGGAAAGTACACAATGATAGGTAGACTGTAGCTACATTCTCTGCCCTGGCGAGTCCTAGCGAGTAAGCCATGCGGTTCTGGGGGAAGCGGTGAGCATCACAGGGCACGCACTGATAACTAATATACAAGGTATTACAGTAAATTCATCAAACATAGCGGTGTATTATGCTGCCTTCAAGAGTTTGTTATCTATCTACTTTTCCTCACTGAAACCCAGATGTCTGAGGCAACTGCCAGCAGCCCCTTCTCTGTATCCTCCTACTTTCTTTATCCTAGTTTCAAAGCCAAAGGCGGATATTGTGCATACGTGGACAACAAACTCACTTACCCTCATGTTCCCGATTTCGACTCCTCTGAATTCTCAACTTTATGGCTCAAACTATTCTGTCATTATCATACTAAATACTTCTGTGCTGTCTTTCTTTCCCCTAACTCTACCGACTTTCCCAAATTCTTTGCCTATCTTAACTCTAAAGTGGAACACATTCTATCCATCTCTCCCTTCTCGGAAATCTCCATTTTAGGAGATTTCAACGTTCACCACCGCCAATGGCTCTCCTCTCTTACTACTGACCACCTTGGTAAACAAGCCTTCATCTTTTCTATCCTAAATGACCTAGAGCAGCTGGTCCAGCAACCCACCCATATCCCGGATCGCTTCGGAGATCGGCCCAACATTCTTGACTTATATCTGACTTCTAACCCTTCTTCTTATACTGGCAATAATTTCTCTCCTTTGGGCTCCTCCGACCATAAACTTATCTCCGCTACCTGTCCTATCTCTCCAGTATGGCCACCCGATCCTAACAGTCGGTGGCGCGCTTGTAGCACTTTGGCGCTGCTGACTGGGAGGCTCTTCGACATTACTTCTTTGATTTCCCATGGAATGACTTCTGCTTCCGTGGCCGAGGACCCTCAAAGAGTGCTGAACGCATTACCAAGGTAATCCTCTCGGGCATTGAGGCTTACATTCCATTATCTTTCTCTCAGTCTAATGCAAACAAATCTTGGGTTACTCACGTTTGTTCTACTGCTGTTCGCAACAAGGAGGAAGCATTCAAACGGTACCGACGCTTTAAGACTTAAGAATCTCATTCTTCCTACGGTTCTGCCCGGAATCAAGCCAAATCTGTTCTTCGACTTGCCAAGCACTCTTTCATCAATAATAAATGCACTGAACTATCCAACTCTAGCCCTTCCCAAGCTTTCTGGCATCTAGCCAACAACCTCTCCAACAATTTTTCTTCCTCGTCTTTCCCTCCACTTTTCCAATCTGATGGTACAACCGTCACTTCTTCCTCTGACAAAGCTGAACTCTTTGCTCAAACTTTTGCTAGAAAATCCACCTTGGATGATTCCGGTGCTATTCCTCCTTCTCCACCTCCCTCTCTCCTACTTATGCCTAATATCCTAATATCTTCTAAAGATGTACAGTCGGCGGCAAAAGTCCTGTCGCCTGTCCTGCCTCAACGTGCCCCATGATATTCATACACTCTATAATGTTAGGTGTACAAAGCGTGCATATTTCTACCACCAGATGGCTCACTGTGAGGTGTGTGGTTGTGAGGGTAAGCAGTGGTGGGGGAGAGGAGGGGTTAGAGCTGTTGGGAGATATAGGGGGACTGAGGAAGGAGTGGAATCTTGTGTAGTTTGATCTTTAACACCTTACGAGCGGCCTATGCGGTTTATTTATGTGTACCGCACAGCGGGGTGTTTTTAGCCAAAATAGGGCTGTTTACGTGATCATTTTCATGCCTAAATAAGACCCAGAACGTAAAACAAGTACCTATCCCTGAAAGGGCATAAACAGAGCTTTCGAATGACACCATAACGATCCTTGTATGATGGATAGTTTTCTTGCAATAACCGTGCAACGCGAGTGCAAAAAGCAGGTAATTCGGTACTTTCAGTACATAATTGAGTATGTAGCGAGTGAGAGAGGGAGGAGGGAGCTGAGATTTGTGTCAGTAGGTTCGCCGCGGTGGTCTGGAGCAGTCATACGCTCGCTAGTCTCCTGCCACCACTTGTCTCTCTCTCTCAGCCACATTACGTGCTGAAATTGCCACTCGAGTTATGTCGAGCGCCGCCACATAGTCCAGCTTTATTTAACTCGACTTATGTTGCTCGCCGCTAAATAAGGGTTAATTATCAGATATATATTAAACTTTTATTGAATAGTTGCTAATCCTGTAAATCAGGAGTAAGCAAACCGGGATGTGATGACTGCATTCACACAATTACTTTTAAATTATGTTTTGACTTTAGTTTTAGTATTAGAATAATATCTTGTCTGGACTGTGAAGACAAGAACTATATATAAAGAGAAGGAAATAATTACCTTGAAAAGGGTGATGTAAAACATGTAATTAAGCACTCATAAAATAATGTGGATGCCAGTGATCATAGCAAGGCTTATCTGAATGTAGAGCGAAGTATTGAAGAAGTGGAGTGGAGGATGTAGTAGATTATTGAAGATCACTCATTATATTCCATGTTGGCAGATTGACTCCTATACAGCAAGTGAGATCCCCTTTGTTTACATACGGGACCTTAGCTACGAATCTTAACTAAGGGCTTACATCTTTCATATATATTATGGCTAATTTAGATAAGTGGTTAGTATAGTAAACAAAGTATGGACATAGGCTACAATAGGCTAGGATAGGATAGATATTTACGTTAAGTTGTGCTAAGTAACAAAGATGATGATTTAGTGACTATATGGAGTATGAGATGAACGTGAAGCGAAAACACCTGATTATGAAACTATAGGAAGAAGGCTTAGCGTGTGTAGCTGGGACGGAGGTTGGTTGGAGAGTGCGCGAGCGCGTTATGTTCGTCTCTGTCGTGACATCCCGTGCACGCGCATAACATATGGAAAATGTATCCCATCTTCTTTACAATGAGATACTTATAAACAATCTTAAATAATACACACACATATATATATATATGGGAATTATAATCCTACAATACTTTCCCATATACTACTATAGAATAATATATTCTACCCAATCATGGAACGTTCGACCAAGGTTATGGAAGCGTTCAACTTAAGACTACGGAAAGATACGTAACGCTACATCAATCCAGATTACGTAACATCGAGACTGTTCATACTAGTTTGAGTACACTAAGTATGGACATATTCCCACCAACAAAAAATATACAAAATTTACATGATTAGATTTGCCCGGAGGCAATCTTATCCCGCCAAGCTTGGGAGGATATCTGGGCTGCCTGTCGACGTGGGCGTTCGCCAGACGCGTCAACAGGCTGCGCCGAAGTAGAAGCCAGAGAGGGGACTTCAATGGATAACGGATCCGAGGGGGTGTCCTTGCGATCGAGGTCACCCTCAAGAGGATATAGTCGGACTGTTGGCCGTGTGATTACTCCAGTCCTGGTGCGAACCTTTGCTACCCGAACCTCACCATCACGACCTGGTAATAACTCCTCTATCCGACCCAATTTCCAAAATGCGCGCGGGCCCTCCTCATGGATGGTTACCACGTCCCCTACCCTAGGCCAATGACTTTTTAATGGTGTTAGTTTATTCCTTTGCGCTTCCCTTAAAGTCACCAGATATTCTGTTGACCAGCGATGCCAAATATCTCGCGATAATTTACGAATGTATTTGTAGCGGGCCGATATCACTTCCTTACTTATGTAGTCTGGATCTTCCATAGTATCCTCGTCATGCTCTTCAGGAAGATCCCGCAGTCTGTATCCACGTACCAGTACTGAGGGTGTGATTGGGGTAAGGTCTTCCAAATCACCAGAAGCATAGTATAGAGGGCGATCATTTACGGTGGCTTCAATCTCCAAGAGAATGGTGTTGAGTTCCTCAATCGAGATGAGAGCTCTACCCAACACCTTCTTCAGACCCGCCTTCACGATGCCTATGGCTCTCTCCCATATGGCGCCAAACCAAGGCGCTCTGGCGGGAATGAAACGCCATTCGCATTTTACATCCGCTAGGCAGGTCTGAATCTTAGGATTGTTGCTCACTTATTTGAGATATGTAGATGCCCCTATGAAAGTCTTTGCATTGTCACTCAGCATGATACGTGGATATCCCTGTCTACTGCAGAATCTTCGGAAGGCATGTAGGAAGCTATCACAAGTGAGGTTGGTGACCAGTTCCAGGTGAATTGCCCTGGTAACAGCACAAGTGAAAAGTATCATATACACCTTAAGATTGGGTGAATCTTTCACAGGGATTGCTCCACTGTAGTCAACCCCGGTAACTTTGTAAGGGTCACCTGGGGTAGTTCGCAGGTTTGGTAAGGGAGGAATTCCGACGGGATCATAATGTGTTCCCTGTACTCTTCTACACTTTAAGCATTTGCGAAGGACTTTCTTGACCACCTGCCTGATTCTAGGCACCCACCATCGTTGTCTTACATAGGTGACTATATGACCAACCCCATAATGACAACAGAGTCGGTGACACCTATCGATGATAAGATGGGTGAAGGGATAATTGGGGGGCAGTAGTATTGGATACTTACTTGCCTCAGAGAGGGCTGCCAATCGTAATCTGCCTCCGCAATGTATCAAATCCCCCTTCAAGTGTAAGCCCAATTGGTTGATCAGGTTATTCCTAGACTTTGTTCCCTTAACCAGTAATTTATATTCCTGCGTATATATTTCTTGTTGACAGAGCTTATGTAATAATTGATCTGCAATTCTGATCTCCTTCACATTGAGGTAAGCACTACCTGTGGACAGTGTGCCTTTAATTTTTGCCTTTACATTTTCTACAAATCGTATCACCCATGCTGTAACACGTAACTTTTCATAGCTGCTGAATCTATCCCACTCCCATAACCGTGTGTCTTCGTCAGGCACCAAGTCAATTACCGGTGCCACAATAGCAGTGTGTTGCTCGCTCAAATCTATATTCTCTGGCCATTCGTTGGGATCATTAAGCCAGCATGGGCCAGACCACCACAACGCAGAAGATTTGAGAATTTTAGCAGAGACACCACGAGTAATGCAATCACTTGGATTCTCTTTGGTAGACACATACCGAAACTGTGCGGTTGGGAGCAGGGTACGAATTTCGTCGACACGGTTGGTGACTTACACTGGTAGCTTCTTACGGCTATGTAACCAGTAGAGCGTAATTTGGCTGTCACTCCATACAACTGTCTCCGAGACATTTAGCAAATTTTTAAAGGTTTCCTCTACAAAGTGAACGAGTCTAGCAGCCAACAGAACTGCAGTCAGCTCTAATTTTGGGATGGAAAGGGATTTGATCGGGGCGACTTTCGCCTTCGCTATGACGAGACGGCTGCCACTTGTGTCAACAAAGAATATGGCGGTGCCGTACGCGACTTTGCTAGCGTCTGAGAAGGCATGAATGGACACAGGATGGTCCATGACAACTCTCCGAGGAAAATGAAAACCCTTACAGAGACGAAGATCCGAAATAATGTCATCCCACTCCTGAACCAGATCGCCAGTCAAAACTTCATCCCATCCTAATTTTATCCTCCATAATTGCTGAAGGAATAATCTCGTTTTGATCGACACCGGTAGAACTATCCCCAAGGGGTCAAAAAGTTTAGCTGTCATACTCAAGCAAATTCGTTTTGTAATCTGCGAATATTGCGCGTACTGAACGCCGAATGAGAGGGTATCGGTGTCCGTTTTCCAAAACAACCCTAGCACTCTAACATGTTCCTGCTGTACAGCCGCCACCCCATCCCGTTGCAGTACAGTCCGCAAAACAGAATTATTAGTCGCCCATTCACGCAAATGTAGATGGGCGTCATTCATAATCTCTCGGACTACAGCGTAGGTATCAACCAGGAAATCTTCTTCATTTCCTGTACCCAGTAAATTGTCTATATAACCCTGACCGAATCTGATGAATAATCTGCGGATCTGCACTGACATAAGACAAATGTTTCAAAATGGTGGCGTTTAAAAGGAATTGGGAACAAGTCGCTCCAAATAAAACTGCCCGGAACCGGTAACATATTAGGGGAGAATCCAGTTGCCTCGGATACTTGGGCCACATAAATCGCGTATAGTCCTGGTCGTCTTCATGGAGTCTTAACATGAGAAATGCCTTCTCAATATCAGACACCCAGGCATACTTACCGAGTCGAAACCGAAGCAAAACCTGCGCCAAATCTGGCACCAGTGAGGGTCCAGTGTACAGGCAGTCATTAAGACTAGGATGACGTTCACTCATCTTGGCGGAACAGTCGAAGACAATACGCACTGGCGTAGTTTTGCTCTCCTTGACTACACCATGATGAGCCAAGTAATGCCCGGTATCTGATTTATCAAAAGGCACCTCTTCAATAAAACCCCGGGACACCTGTTCCTTTATGACTTTTGAGTATTCCTCGCAAAAGTCAGGCTCCTTGAGGAATCTTTTCTGAAGTCCCCGAAGACGGCCTATGGCCAAGCCCTTGTTAGATGGCAGCTGATCCTTGGAATTGTTCCAGGGCAGTCTCACTTTATACTGTTGACTGTCGGGATCGTAGGTAACGGTATCCTCGTACGACGATAGTGCTTGACGCTCAACCAGTGAGTATTCCTTAGGGGTTATCCCGATATGATCTAATTCCCACAAAACATTTAAGTCATTTTTGCATGGTGAAATATTGCCAGTGGATATGTATTCGTCCATTGGTGTTACTGCTACTTTCAATACAGTAATTACTTCTGTGCTGGAGCTTGTAGGCTGTGTCACATATGAACCACTGATGGCGTACCCGTACTTGGTAGGAAGCAGAATTAGGCTACCTGACCTTTTATACCCAGGTCGCACTATATCGTAGTAGTGATCCGCACCGATGAGCAGCTCCAGCTGATCTGTGTCCGTTGCGTGAGGATCGGCTAATTGTATGCCTTTACTTTGTAAACTAACCAGTTTAGACTTTAGGTTAATTTCACCTTTATGTTCTGGCAATTCATCAACCACTATTGCGTCTAGATGATGAAATTTACCTCTGTGTTTGTATTGCAGTGCCACAACATTATATTCCCTAGAGGCCTGTTTCCCGGTAAATCCGTGAAGACATAACTCCTCAGTTCCTTTAGAAATGTAGGAAAGGGAGGATAGAACAGAAGACTTCACAAAGGTCCTCTGAGAACATTGGTCAAGTAGCGATCTGATTTTAACACAATTATTATCCTTACCCTTTACCGGCAGCTGTACGGTGGGCAAGATTACTGTATTTTTACCTGTGGCAACGGACATTGTAGTTGAAGTAGCAGCAGTATGCTCTCTCTTGGTGTTATCCTCCGCTGGTCTACTTTCTTTCCCTTGTTTTTGTGTACACAGGGAATGAAAGTGTTTGCCCTTACAAAACTTGCAGCTTCTTATGTTAGGATTAGTACAACCCGAATGGCCATGGTCTTTTGACAAGCACCCAGTGCAGAGACGTAGTTCACGGGCTCTTTTAACTTTAAGAGGCCCTGTCTTATACTTCATACACTTGTACCATAAATGATTGGTGCCACTACACAGAACACAGTTGAATTTCCTGTACTCACTCTGGGCGGTAAATGTTGCCGTAGCCATGGGTGTACCCCCTACTCTGTCTTGACCCGCCATATTGTACACTTCAGCCTGGAGGCAATGAGTGAATTTCTTATAATCCAGGCTCGAGTCTCCTATTTCCCGTTTTATGGTTTCTTTTAGTGGTGATGGTAACTTATTGACAAGAGTCACCACACAAAATTCCTCCAGACAAATACCATGGCTAATGATTGACCTCATCACACTCTCTGTATTGGCATAGAAGTCCTTCAGGTCAGCTGTTTGGTGTTTGGGTGACACTAATTGATTGAATTTGGTAACATAAGCTGCCTTGATTCGATCTGGATGCCCATATGTCTCTTGCAGGAGCTCAATTGCTGGGGCATAGCTTGCACTTTCGATAATGAATCCTTCGACTAGCTTATGTGCATCACCCTGAAGCTGACCCTTTAGATAGGTGAAGCGTTGTATATCTGTTAGGTCGGGATTGTCATGGATGGTACACTTGAACATCTCCCAAAATCCCGACCACATGGTGGCATCACCTTCAAATTTTGGAAGAGTAAGATGTGGTAATTTGACTGCGGATTTCTTTGGCTCTTTCTTGACCTCCTTCTTGACCTCTGTAATCAAGATCCCCTTCAGTGTGGCAACGATTACTTGTATGCCCTCCATATATAGGGTATCCTCTCTGATCACCTCGATATACTCGGCATCCTCGTATGTGTCGGCCAGGTCCTCCTGTGTGACCTCATACTTGTCAAGTTGCTTTTGAATACTGGGCAACCTGGCCTCCACCTGCACTCTAGACGCCGAATCAAGGAATTCGTCAATATCAGAGGTCAAGACCGTCAAAGTGCCCTTAAGTCCAGCCCGACGCTTTTGTACGCTTTTAGCCATGATTTTAGGAAGGAATTCTAATTACGTTAATCAAACTAATAATGCCAGACCTAATAAGTTGCGGCTAACAATACAGTACTCCGAGAAATCAAATTAAATCGTGAGCCGAAAATAAAACACCCTCACGAAATGCGGAATAAGAATTGTGCGCTATGTAGACAAGCAGTCTGGAGCTTTTCAATTTAACTCCTTACGTAATAGTTATGAAATTATAGATTCATTACGCCATAAGTTAAGAAAAGTCGGGAGGGAAATTTAGTACAATACAGTATAGGCCAAAAGTCTCCAGATGTCAAAGAGAGCAGTACCGTTTAAAGTTATAATAAAGTAAAGAAGAGTGTGAGCCTATAGGGTAATTGAAACAGGCTAAACTCACTGGGTACCGCTAATTCTATATTATTAATTTAATAAATGTGAAAATTGTACACAAGAAAAATTCATCTCAAGAAGTCACAAGGAAAAAAAGTTTTGAGTTGGATTAACACACACTCAGCCTATCAGCTATCATAGTACCCCGCCTCCAGGGCACACGACGAGAGAAAAATTGAGAATGACATGTGAATCTAATAAAGAAGTTATTGGACAGCATAAATTTGATATAGAATAGAATAACCTTACCTTTTGAAATTATTATACAATACAGTATGGATGATTTTAATCTTAGTGCCAATCAAGTGTTATATAATTTGGGCCTAAAGGTTTTACAATCAAAATTTAATTAATATACTGTACCGATTTGAAGGCTTACTATTCCAGGCTATGCTGATTGTGTTGATCAACTCTAACGTCATGGTGGGCAAACATCTCGTCGTATGACCTGGCAACCATGGCAAATTCGTCTTGCATAAAGCACCGACGACAGGTGGCCAAGACCTCCGAATAGAGACGCTTTGATGCCTCGTGCGTGAGGTGTACCCCGTCGGGACTGAAGTCAGCCTCAGAGGTATTCATCGACTGATAGCGCTCCCGGGTGAAGGGGATATGGCGCTTTAGCCATCGGTTAACCGCATTTCTGATGCGGTTAAACTCATCCGTAGAGACCCCTCGTGGAGCCTGTCGCTTCTCTACCCCAATCACCCGGACTTCTCCCCCCGAGAGCCGCACCACCTCCTCAGCTAGGACCTCAATCCCCTCCGCAATCCCTCTCGGACTGACCCCGCTCCTTTTTTCGTTTCCTCCTATCACCAAGAAGGTCAAGTCGGGCTTCAGCTCTAAAAACTGACCCCAGGCTACTGTTGATCTCAAGGTGCTGACGCGGGCACCTGGGGCGGCCAGAGGAGTCACGGAAAAGAAAGGCCTGTGGACGGCTTGGTCCACGTACAAATCCCTGACGTAGGAGTGGCCCAAAATTGCCACCTTCCTAATTGGGCCTGGGTACGCAGGCCTATCAACCACCGCAGGATAATCTTCCCCTACCCCACCACCCGCGGCACCATGACGCCAAAAGCCCTGGGCCTTGAGGGATAGACGAAAATACGGCACAAAAAAATATATAACCACGTAGGCTAGGCCACCACCAACACAAAAAAGGGGGGGGGGGGGCAAACTAGTGAAAGGTCGAAGGACCAATTATATGGCTAATTTAGATAAGTGGACTGTATATTATTATTATTGAAGAAACATTAACCATATAGAATATATAATTACCCTTAGATGAACTCAGCTGGTGATTGGAGGATGGCGGAAAATAGGCTAAATGACTGGAAGTGGTCAGTATAGTAAACAAAGTATGGACATAGGCTACAATAGGCTAGGATAGGATAGATATTTACGTTAAGTTGTGCTAAGTAACAAAGATGATGATTTAGTGACTATATGGAGTATGAGATGAACGTGAAGCGAAAACACCTGATTATGAAACTATAGGAAGAAGGCTTAGCGTGTGTAGCTGGGACGGAGGTTGGTTGGAGAGTGCGCGAGCGCGTTATGTTCGTCTCTGTCGTGACATCCCGCGCACGCGCATAACATATGGAAAATGTATCCCATCTTCTTTACAATGAGATACTTATAAACAATCTTAAATAATACACACATATATATATATATGGGAATTATAATCCTACAATACTTTCCCATATACTATTATAGAATAATATATTCTACCCAATCATGGAACGTTCGACCAAGGTTATGGAAGCGTTCAACTTAAGACTACGGAAAGATACGTAACGCTACATCAATCCAGATTACGTAACATCGAGACTGTTCATACTAGTTTGAGTACACTAAGTATGGACATATATAGCTTATACTTAAGGTACACTAATACATTCGCATATACCTTGATCAATACCAGTAAATTAAATTGGATTCTATAAAATATTCATGTAATATTTAAACTACATATTATTAACGAAAGAAATTATATTATTCCTATCAAAGAAAACGTATTGGAAAATAAATCAAGGTAAACTTAATTAAAGGCAAGTTATGACAAATAATGAGTGGGTTGCTTGTCTATTTATAACGAACATTGTTTTATACTTTCTCATTTTTATTAGTACTGGTATTATTAATGATATTATATATTAGAACACCAATAATTAATATCGTTAGTTGTGGTAGTTCCCCATCTCATCACTTCTTTCTATCCGGTGGCTATATCCAAATCCCTGAGTAAGGCACTTACCATGCGCTAACCACCAATGTAATGCTTCTTCCACATGTGTAAGGCCAACATATCTGCAAATTGTTTCTTGGTTGAGGTATTTCTACAGAATTACAAATTCTTGATTCCCAGGTTTCTTTTTCCTCTCATGTAAAAGGTATTGATTTAAACCAACATCAATATCGTGAATGAGTAACGATCACAGCGGTATTCTGTGCCTCAAGAATAATGATATTAGACCAGGATTGATGGATTTATAATATTTAGCCCTCAACAAATGAATGTTATCAATTTAGGAAATATATCTTGGGCCGGGTTAAACAGTTTTCCTAACCCCTTGAAGATTATGACTTTTTTTTTTACAGTTATCTTGGGTATCATCAGACGATTTTATTCAAAGTTGCAATGGGATATGGACGTCAGAAGGTTGATTAGGCCAGTCTTTGTCCATATAACTCCCACAGATCCTTCCTGACCTATATATTATTATCTAATGAAAACTAGAATTACATAAATATCATAATGCATCAATATCGTCACAGGGTTAACTTCCTGAGGAATATAAGAGTAACCGGTGCTGGATAACACGTTGTAAGTTTTGACCCAACAGGAAATTCACTTATTCATTCCCTACTATACATTCATGAGTAAGCTCTATATTATGCTTCCTGTTACTTAATTAATTAAATCGAGTACAGGTCTACACTATTTTTCAATAGCATTTTCCAGACCCATTCTCATATTAACAGCTTGAGAATTATGAGACATTTTGACAACATATTTTGGCTATCATTAGACGATCTTATACAACTTAGGAAGGCGCTTGGCCCATCAAAATGAATAATCTAACTCTATTAAATATGTTCCATTTTATATCAGATGGATACAAAGCATTTTATATTAACACTGACCACATCTACACGTGTGGTGAGCTGGTAAAGAGGAGGAGCGGGTGGGTGTGGGGGCTGGGTGGTAGGGAGGGAGTCGGTAGAGTTGTTTGGTGATTTGCAATGCCATATGGAGACTCAGTTATTGACAATAATTTAGTATCTCTATTTCATTACGACGAAGCTTTACTTCATATTATGAAGTGAACTACAAGGAAATTGTTTTCAGCTTAGGAAGGATCTGATTTAAGTCAAATGGGTTCAATCAATCTATTTATTCAAGCAGATCGTTCTATAAGGTTCGCTGATCCAGAAGTAGGCACAGATTCTGTCAGTGGGATTCCCAGTCTCAACTTCCAAGGGCTGATCCTCCCTACCCCTTTTGGAAAGAAGTGCTGGCTACTGACTACTGATTGACTGACAGATCGTTCTTTTAGTCGAATAAAACTAGTTTGATATTAAATGAAGTACAAACCATGCTCCATGATATAAAGAAAGGCTAACAACATATTGATAGGATATTCCGAATGTATTTTAGTATGATTAGTGTTGTTGTGAAATATAAAAACATCATGTGACGTCAAGGTAACGTAACATCATTTTCCATAACTGAACAGTTTCATCACATTACGTTACATTAACCCGTCCAGTACCGATGCTGTCCGTGGTATTTGGTGTCAGCTATAAACAGACGATATTAAGAAGATAAGGACCAATAAGTGGCAGCTACGGGGATCAATTTATATAGTATATAACGTTCAATTTGGTAGACGGCCTTCCGAAACTGAATAGAATCGTCATTGTCAGAATATAATATACGAGACGTCACCGGTACTAGATGGTTAATATACTCTAACGCCACGCGATACTGAACTAATATTTAAAACGTATTAAGAACAAGGATGTCAAAATATCACGAAGCAATTGAAAAAGATGAAGGCATGATATGATGGGCCACAAGTGGAAAGCATTAACCATTTTAGTACCAGCGATGTATTCTAAACTTTATATCAGCAATATTGAGTCTTTCACTACCAGGTCGTCTGTTTACTTTTCATTATGGCTAAAGTTAGACGGTTTTATGCAGTTGAAGAAGGACCTACTTAATTCAGAAGGCATGTTGAGATCGTATTTTCACCTGTGATACCAAGAGTTGCATTAAACAATACAGGATATCGTCTAACGGTAGCTAAAAGGATTAATTGACGTGGTGCGAGGCCACGTAATTGGTATACGTCCTTCCTAAACTGAATAAATTAACCTAATAGTAGTCGGAATATAATGAAAAGGATGTCACCGGTGCTGGATGGGATAACCGTATTAAAATCCCAGCGCCAAGCGACGAAGGCCATAATTATGGCACCGAGTCTTAGTGAATACTGTTCAGAAAAAATAAAAACGTAAGTTAGATATCATCATGGGTTTATAACAAGGGACCTTAGAGTTCGTCGGTCAAGTTTTTGTTTTTGTAATTGCTAACATTATATTGTCTCTCCCTTTTACAGATTTGTCTACCTGCTCGTCATAGCTCAACAAGTTGGCCGTTTGAATTACCATCTACTTAGAGCGCTAACTGGTTAACCCCTTCTGTACATCAGTAGCTTTGTCCGCGTAACTGCAAGGTCCCCAGAGTAAGACACGAGCAAAAGAAATCCTGTAATTGAGAAGTAATTGTTGTAGTTCTCTAGAATATACCTAATCACTTTAATCTGGCTACATTCAGACGATTCTATCCGTTTAAAAAGAGCCTCAAACTATTAACAGGGTTAGAACTATCTCCCTTAATTAACCATTTTTACTACGACAGATACTTCTTAAGCTGCACAGAATCGTCTAAATACACTATAACTAGAATATAATTAAGAAGACGTCGCCGGTACAGAAGAGGTTAGCTGTCATATAAGACAGTATCAGAGAGAGAGAGAGAGAGAGTTCTAATTCACGGTATTTTGTGGGTTTACTCAAATGTTGGCATTGATTGATTGCAAATGTGTTGTGTTTTGATCATGCCGTTTTTCATGTGTTACAAATGTAACAGATTACCACCTGTTAATAAAAATTCGGATCATTATGATAATATATTGAAACAAAATTATGAAAAAATATGATTTACCTACAAACAAGTTGTCCCCTCCTTCCCCCACCTTCCGACTCCTAACAGCTCTTACCCATCCTCTCCCCCATCACCCTCTACCTCCACAACAACACATCTCACAGTGAGCCATCTGTTGAAGGAAAGAAGCACGTTTGTACACCTACAATTATCGAGTCTATGTATATCCCGAGTGACGGTGAGGCAGGAGAGACGACAAGACATTTCCTGCTGACTGTACTTTCTACCCTCTCTGGGCTTAATACTAATAAGGCGTATGGTCCGGACGGGGTTCATCCTGTTGTACTAAAAAACTGTGCTTTCTTGCTGACTCCCTGCCTAGGCAAACTCTTTCATCTTTGTCTCTCCTCTAACGTCTTCCCTTCATGCTGGAAGTTTGCTCTCATTCAACCTGTCCCAAAGAAGGGTGGCCACTCTAACCCTCCAACTATCGTCCAATTACTCAAATCTCTGGTATCTCTAAAGTTTTTGAAACTATTCTTGCTTCCAAATTTCTTCAACAATACAAAAATCAATCGTTCATTTTCTCTCAATATTCTTGGTGTCTCTTTTTCTTCTGCTCTCACTTGGAGGGACCATATTACCAGTCTTGCTAAGGCAGCCTCCCAGAAGCTGGGTGTGCTCAACCGCCTCAAGGGGTTCTTTACCCCTGCACAGCTTCTTGTTCTGTACAGGGGCACAGTGTGTCCTTGTATTGAGTATTGTTCACATGTGTGGGGACGATCCTTTCACACCGCACTCCTAGACAAAGTAGAAAGGAAGGCCATTCGTATAATTAACTTCCGTCCACTCACCAACTCTTTGCAATCTCTCTCTCTCCGCCACAATTTTGCATGTCTCTTCCTATGCTATCGCTATAATCAGTGTTCCTCAGAGCTCTCCTAGTGTATACCACCTCTTTTAAGTTGGGTATGTGGTACCTGTCTTGCAACACAATCCCACCCCTACTCTGTGCAACTCTCCAACCCAAGAGTGAAACGTTACTCTCAGACTTTCTTCTATTCAACAGCTGAGCTCTGGAACTCTCTCCCAGAATCAGTCTTTCCCTCTTCCTATGACTTAAATTGCTTCAAACTCCGTGTGTCCAGGCATTTTGGTTCGAACGTCCCCTGATGTTGGCCCTGTCACTCTTTCGACTCTGGGGGAGGCACTCGATCCAGGCAGTTCTGCCTTTTGCCTCCCTCACTCACATAGAAAAACAAAAAAATTACTAACACGGAACCCACACACACGCAATACACACACAACATACATCATACACACACTACACACATACATACACACATACAAACACACCACACACATACACACACACGCACAAACACTACACCCATATATATATATATATATATATATATATATACATATATATATATATGTATAAATATATGTATATATATATATATATATATACAGTATATATACAATACAGTATATATATATATATATTCGTATATGACATTGTAAATCATTTCTATTCAGTGAGAAAAGAGGATTGAAAACCAGAAGTCTCCTATCCTCAGTCCTTCCTGCACGGGCGTGGGCAGGAGGGACGTGAGGGGGATGAGTAATGGTGAGAGAGAGAGAGAGAGAGAGAGAGAGAGAGAGAGAGAGAGAGAGAGAGAGAGAGAGAGAGAGAGAGAGAGAGAGAGAGAGAGAGAGAGAGAGAGAGAGAGAGAGAGAGAGAGAGAGAGAGAGAGAGAGAGAGAGAGAGAGAGAGAGAGAGATAGAGATTTACATAGATTTACATAGATACACTGGCCACACAGATCTTACGATCCCTACGAGGTGACCAGGACTTAATCCTAATAGAGATAGCAACCCTAAGAGAAAGTGGAAGGAAAGGATAGCAAAGATGAAGGCTCTCTCCCCACCCTCCGCCCCCTCCGGCAATATGCCGTACATGAAAATAGTTAGAAGTGAATAACCTTGCAGGGCTTGGAAATCGCCTGAAGGAATTTATAGTATAGTTAGAAATGGAAAGGAAAAGGCATGCACACCTTCACTTTTTTTTTTTTTTTTTTTTTTCCCTTTTCCAACTGAAAACGTTTTCATTTCCACCAGGTTCTCTTATCAGTGATCAGCTTCTACTGCAGACCAACTTTTCTGTGATATGTGTCTAACCTTTTTTTAAATGTGTATATCGAGTCACTGTCAATAACTTCATTAGGGAGCTTATTCCACTCATTAATAATACTGTGGGTGAAGAAATTTTTAGTTATGTCTAGGTTCGCTTTCCTGCCTGTTAGTTTTAATTTGTTTCCTCTTGTGGAACCTTCTTTGGCTATCTTAAATAGATTATTAGAATTTACGTTACTAAAGCCTTTTAGTATCTTAAAACACTCTATCAGCTGTCCCCTTATTCTCCGTTTCTTAAGCGAAAACAGGTCGAGTTCTCTTAATCTCTCATTGTATGGCTTATTTCTAAGGGAAGGGATTAACTTTGTTTCTCTACGCTGAAAGGATTCTTGGTTCTCTATGTCTTTTTTTTAGGTAGGGAGACCAAAACTGCACAGCATAGTCCAGGAGTGGCCTCACAATACTTTTATATAGTGGTACAACTATGTCTTTACTATGACAATGAACATTTCTTTTAATGAAACCTAGCGCTCTATTTGCTTTGTTAGATGCTGCGGTGCATTGGCTTGTAGATTTTAGATTTTCATTGATAAGCACTCCTAGGTCTTTTATCTGTGATACGCTCTTTATCTTTTCTCCATTCATATGGTATTCGTATTTGTTGTTTCGGGAGCCTATTTGTAGTATCAGGCATTTGTTTACGTTAATGGGCATCTGCCAATTTTCTGACCACTCTGATATCTTGTTTAAATCTGATTGCAGGCTACTTCTATCGCTTTCTGATATTATTGCATTTCCTATTTTAGTGTCATCGGCGAATTTGGAAATTATGTTATTAATGCCGTTGTCTAAATCATTAATATATATTATGAATAATAATGGGCCCAGAACTGAACCCTGTGGGACTCCACTAGTCACCGGAGTCCATTCTGATTCCACTCCATTAATAATTACTCTTTGTTTTCTTTCGCTTAACCAATTCCTTATCCAATTAAGTGTGTTGCCTTGTATTCCTAGATTCTCGACCTTCTGAAGTAATTTATTATGAGGGACCTTGTCGAAGGCCTTCTGGAAGTCCCAAGTACACTATATCAAGACTTTTGGTAAAATCATTAATCTTAAATAGGTTGTCATAAAATTCGATAAGGTTCGTTAGGCATGATTTTTTGCTCTGAAGCCGTGTTGACAATTATTAATAAGATTATTATTCTCTATGAAAAGTACAAGTTCGTCTCTTATAATTGATTCTAATAGTTTTACAACAACGGAAGTTAAGCTAATGGGTCTGTAATTCCCTGGTTGTTTTTTATCTCCCTTTTTAAATATTGGTGTAATATTCGCTGTCTTCCAGTCAGTGGGTAATTGTCCATGTTGGAGTGACATGTTAAACATTTTTGGTTAGCGGTTCGGGCAACTTCATCTTTGACCATTTTTAGGATTTTAGGGATGAATAGGTCTGGGCCGGGAGATTTATTTATTTTCAGTAATTCAATCTGTCTAGTGACGCTTGATTGGCTAATTTTGAAGTCAGGGAGCACAATGTTGCTTGTTTGATTAGTAGCTTGTGGAGTGTTCGTGTTGGCAGCAGTGGTAAAAACGGAGCTGAAATAATTGTTAAGTGTAGAGGCTATGTCTTTGCTATCTGTTTCTAGAACACCTTGAGTGTTAAGTATGGGTCCTATCCCGCTTTTGATTTGTTTGCTACTGTTAATGTATCTGTAAAATTGCTTAGGATTAGTTTTACTATCTTTAGCTATGCTTATTTCATAATTCCTCTTAGCTGTTTTTATTAGTGATTTTACTTTTCTTCTGGCGGCCAGGTATTGCTTACATATGGTATTATTCTTTGTTTCTCTCTTTAAGTTGTATAAACGATTTCTTTCCCTAATTGCTCTACTGATATTTATATCGTACCAAAGGGGTTTGTTTATTTTCTTACTGTGTCTTTTACGCATTGGGATATGTTTCTTTTGAGCACTCATGAATATTTCTTTAAATCTTTCCCATGTATCGTCAATGTTGGTGAGACCTTCGAGATGCAGATTAATATCTTTTAGGTCATTTCTTAGGCTATTGAAGTCTGCCATATTATAGTTGGGAATAAAAGTTTCACTAGTGCTGTTTGTGTGCGACATATTAATTTGGAGCCTGACGATATTATGATCACAATTTTATATTAATTCCCCAACTTCTAAGTCAGAAATTAAATTTTCGTGGGTCGTTATTACTAGGTCTAAAATATTATCTCCCCTCGTGGGTTTCTGGACTAATTGATATAAGAAGTTATCTTTAATAAATTCGGTCATTTTTTCTGATGCATGGCCAGACCCTTTTACATCTCCCCAATGAATATTAGGAAGATTAAAATCGCCTATTATAAGGGTTTCTTTTGTTGATAGAGTTTTTTCTAAATTATTGTATAAGTCTATATCCTCTTGATAGGTATGAGTTGGACGACGATATACGACAACCACATTAATGTCTATATCCTTGTTATTAATTTTCACACATAACAGTTCTGAGTTATTAGAAGGAATTTGAACCTCAAGTGAGCATATATTTTCTTTGATATACAGTAATACACCTCCTCCTCTCTTACCTACTCTGTCCTTGTGATATAGTTTATAGGAATTGATCTGATATTCGTGTGTGAAATCGATATTGTTTGGTGTCTATATACGTTTCTGTTATCGCAATTATATCTATTTCTTCATTTAGTAACATAATTCTTAGTTCGTCAATCTTATTTCGTAGACTTCTGGCATTAAAATACATTAATTTGATTGCTTGTTTATTCTCTCGATCTTTTGTAAGTGGGGGAATCCGACAGCAGTGACACGTTCGGTGGTTGGAGAGAGTTTAATAGTTTTTTTGTTCGGGTAAAGAGGGATTGAGTCGTACGGAAAATCTAGGTGATGGTACGGGTGGAGCAGCGGGAGAGCTGTGATTGAGGGTAGGGAGTGAAGGCGTAATGGAATAAAGGGGAGGAGAGGGTGGTGCGAGATAGGGACGTAGCGGGGTTTGGAGGCAAGGAGAAGGGAGTTTGGGAAAAGGTATGGGGTAAGACCTTGGGGAAGGATTAGGAAGAATTAGGTTCTCTGAGAGAGTAGGGTGGCTTATCAGGCTTTTCTTTGTCCTGTCAGAGTTTGAAGGGGATTTGTGAGAAGACTGGTGATTATCCCTAGTTTTCTCGTGGGCGTTGTACACAGCTGCATTTAATTTCGCAGCTAGCCACGTGGAACCAGTGTGGGAGAGATGAATTCCATCTCGCTTGAAAAATTCCATTTTCCCTTTTACTTCATTAAATGGGTTAATGAATGCGACTTGCTGTTGGATGCAGAGTTGATTTAGGGACTCGTTGATGTCATTGGCCCTGAGATTACTGTAACTGCTTTCTTTCATGCGGGGAGGGATTCCTAGTATGATACAATTTTTAGTTTTATTTTTTGCTTCTTGGATGAGTGTTTCATATTTGGTCATTATTTGTTTGCTACTTGTGTTACCCCGTCGTAGGCATCGTTACTCCCTACACTGAGAACTAGGCAAGTACTTTGTTTGATTTGGGAGTTCTTGATGTCGTTGGTGATGTGGGTAATTTTAGCACCTGGTATGACTTTGACGGATCTTTTACCTGGAGCTAATGTAGCCCATTGGGCCCCCTGTCCACGTGAGAGCGAGTCACTAACTATTTGTGACTTTATTTCATTTTTGCTAACCAGTGTAGCCTTGGACTCTTGATACGGTTTTCTTTTCGTTACTTTACTTTTGTGTGCATTGTCTGCACCTGCGGCCTCATCTGTACTGTTACCTAGTACATCATATCTGTTAGCAAGGGGGATTGTGATTATCTTTGGGGCAGTCTGTTTTGTTTTATTTCCTCTGACTACCTGGAAGGCAGCTCTAGAATCAGCCTGCGGGTGCGAAATGGGGATGTTTTGTTTGTTAAGGTTGGGGCTGTTACGTTGCTCTTTGAGTAAACATATTTCATGTTTTAGTTCGCTCACTTCTCCTTTGTATGCCTCTAGTGTAAGCTCAAGGAACTGGAATTTCTCACCAGTTAGACACTTAAAGCATTTTTCTTCTGGGAAACCATGCCGGAATATCCATTCCGCATAAAATGTCTCCCCACAACATAGAGTTTTGTATCTCTTTGGTGGCATAATTTCTCTGTGGTGAACAATAAATCAATAAATAAACACTGGACTGGGTAACTTAGCGTGTTACTGTAGTGAGTAGGTAGGTAGCAGCTGTGGGGTCGGGGTCCTTGGGGAGTTGAGCAGGGCGGCTGGAGGAGCTGGTCAGGTATCAACCATCACACACAAGGGTCAGTGACACAGTGAGAGAGAGAGAGAGAGAGAGAGAGAGAGAGAGAGAGAGAGAGAGAGAGAGAGAGAGAGAGAGAGAGAGAGAGAGAGAGAGAGAGAGAGAGAGAGAGAGAGTACAAAGGAGTACAAAGGAAATCAAGCAACAACAGATCTAGTGACCCTTCTAGGCTGCTTGTCCTCCAAAACACTGAGGATCAAGTGTCCAAACAGTGGTTTAGAGTGGGTAAGGGAACATTGGAAAGGGAACTACTGCCCTGCCACTAACGTGGCAGGACTAGGAAGTTAGTAGGGGACATATGGGTTAGTAACTGAGGGGAGGGTAAAGTTATTCATTTACAAACGCAGTCAGTCGCGGGTTTGATGCGAGATATTTGTCTAGGCGGAATTTAAATGAATCAACGGTGCTGCAGTCTATAACGTCTCGGGGAAGCCCATTCCACAAGTTGACAACTCGATTGAAGAAGAAATTCTTAGATTCGTGCGAGTTAAAAGATTTACCAATAATTTTGCAACCGTTTCCCTGCGTGTAATTAGATTGGTCGATAGTGAAGAACTTATTACAGTTCATATTGTCGATGCCTTTGATGATTTTGAACACTTGAATTAAGTCACCTCTTAATCTGCGCTGGGTTAAAGGAAATAGATTTAATTCTCTAAGATGCTCTTCGTATGGTTTGTTCTTTAGGCTAGGTATCATTTTGGTAACTCTACGTTGAACTCGTTCTAGCTTGTTTATACCTTTTTGGTAATAAGGGCACCAGGATTGAACGCAGTATTCCAGAAGAGGGTGGACTAAGGAATTGTAAAGGGTTAGGATAACTTCTTTGGATTTATGCTCAAATGACCTACCTATAAAGCCAATTATATTGTTTGCCTTCTTAACAACTTCTGAACATTGTTGACTCGGTTTTAGGTTACTCGATATTGTTACTCCCAGATCAGTTTCTCTGTTTACATTCTTAAGCTGAGTGCCATTCATCGAATAGTTTGCTTTCTCATTTAGGTATCCGACATGTAGTACTTTACATTTATCCGCATTGAAACTCATTTGTCAAATTTGGGCCCAACATGACAATTTATCTAGATTGTGTTGCATATCGTCAACTTGTTCTTTTGAGAGTACGCTATTTGCAATTTTTGTATCGTCAGCAAATTTTAAGATTGTGCAGGTGAGACCCTCATCTATGTCGTTGATGTAAATTAGAATGAGAATTGGTCCTAGTACCGATCCCTGGGGTACCCCGCTACTTACATTGGTCCATTTAGATGCCTTTCCGTTTATGACTACCCTTTGCTTTCTGTTGCTGAGCCAATTTTCTATCCATTTCAACACACCGTCTTGTATTCCATGCACTTTTAGTTTTAGCAGTAAACGATTGTGGGGAACTTTGTCAAAGGCCTTTTGAAAATCAAGGTATATAATATCTACAGCTTTACTCTCATCGTAGAGGTTGAGGATATCGTGGAAGAAGTCTAAGAGGTTTGTTAAACAGGAACGTTTTTTACGAAAGCCGTGTTGAGTATCTTTAAGTATGTTATTTTCCTCTAAGTGATTTACGAGTCTGTCTCGTATGACCGTTTCTAGCATTTTACATACAACTGAGGTTAAGCTAATTGGACGATAGTTACTGGGTAGGGATTTGCTGCCTTTTTTTAATATCGGTGTTACGTTGGCTAGCTTCCACTGATCAGGCATAGTTCCAGACTGCAAGGATTTATTGAATAGTAATGTCAGTGGTTTGGAGAGCTCATTCTTAGCTTCCTTTAGAACTCTAGGCGAGATTGTATCAGGTCCTGGCGTTTTATTTACCTTGAGTTTATCTAAACAATTCAATACTTCTCTCTCTGTAACGGTGATATTGCTTAGAACATCTGAATTATCAATCTGAATCGGCGATGGTGTAAGGATATCACTGAGGTCTTCTGTTGTAAAAACTGATGCAAAGAAGGTATTGAGGGCATTACTCATTTGTACTTCGTCTTTGGTGTATTCTCCTTTTTCATCGACTAACGGTCCAACAGTTGAAGTAACTACTTTTTTCTTTCTGATATAACTATAGAATTCTTTCGGGTTTGTTTTACTTTGATTCGCAATATGTAACTCTAAGGTCTTTTTACTTTGCTTAATTAACTTTTTGGCTTTGCGTCGTAGCTCTACAAATTTCACCCGTTCTTCGTCATTTTGTGAGGATTTTAATCTATCGTTAGCAAATTTTTTAGCAAGCAGGCAGTTTGAAATATCTTTATTCCACCATTTGGGCTTATTATTATGGCCTGGACGCCGTATTTTCGATGGTATGCAGTCTTGCACTGCTTTTAGGTAAGTGGTTTCGAATAACTTCCAAGATGTATTTATGTCGTTATTGTTAATTAAAAAGCTCCAGTCAGTTTCTTTAAACATAGCTCTAAGTTTATGGAAGTTTGCTTTCTTGAAATTAGGGACTTTTTCGATGCTACTATTTGGTTCGTTACTAGTAAACTTTAAAGTGAAAGTTATCGTACGATGGTCGCTGTTACTGAATTCATCACCAACATTCAAATTCTCTATCAATTCTTCTTTTGTTGCAAGTACAATGTCAAGAACGTTATTACCACGGGTCGGCGTTCGAACAAATTGATAAAGCGAACTCTCTTGCAAGTTCGTATACAAGTCATGTCCGGAGTGTGAAGTAAGAGTATCGCCCCACTTGGTCACAGGTAAATTAAATTCGCCAAAAATTACGGTATTTTGTGAGTTACTTACATCTGCAATTTGTTCGTAAATTTCTCGGTCAGTTTGCACTGATTGAGCTGGAGGTCTGTATATTAACGCAAGTATTATTTTTGTACCTTTATTATGCTTTATTAGCACAAAAGATGTGTCGACGTTCACAATTTGAGGTTTTGACACGAGGGTCGGGTTAAGACTTTCTTTGATATAAAATAAAACGCCACCTCCATTTTTATTTATTCGGCTGTTCTCAAACATTACATAACCGGGAAGTGAATACTCTGCTAAAAAGTCTCTATCTTCTGTATTGAGCCAAGATTCTGTTATGCCAATCACATCATAATTTTCTGTAAACACTAGTTCCTCTAAATCTGAAAATGTATTGCGTATGCTACGAGCGTTTGCATAGAAAACCTTTAAAGTTGCGGTTTTAGAACTCGCAGAACGTTCTTTCATCGAATTTTTGGTTCTGGTCGGATCTACATTTACATTCATGGCTGTCCTCGGTCCTCGGTCGTTTCCCTGACGGTTTTGAATTTGGGTCGTGTTGGTGGAGCTTTATCCAAATTCGCGGTTCTTGACGGATTAGTATTTAATTCCTTTGTAGGTTGCTGTCCTCGCTGTCTTCGGTCCTCCTTCCTGGTTGTCCTGTGCTGAGTCGATTTCTTCTCAGAAAATCCTTCACCGCATCGTTAAGAAGACGCCCAAAACGTGCTGCTCCCACCTGGTTCAGATGAACTCCATCGTCCGAAAACAAATAGTCATCGTAGTAGAAATTGTCCCAGGTGTCGACGAATCCCACGTTCTCCTTCCTGCAGAGGTTTGCTAGACAACGATTTGTGCTGGTGGCTATGTTGTAAAATCGGCTCTCTACACCGAGCCGGGGGACGATTCCTGAGACGATGATCCTTGATGACTTCTCCTTAAACGACTTGATCAGCTGCTGGTACTTTAAAAGCAAATCTTCCGACCGGGTTCGCTGTACATCGTTGGATCCAACGTGGATGACGTACATTGTATTAGCAGGGGCCAGCTTTGATACTTCGTCAACTGCTCCAACTACGTCATCCACACCACCACCAGGGATACAAAAACGCTTCCTGGTCTTAGGTGCCCTGGCGCAAAACTCTGTGAGCTGACCACGTATCATCGAGTCTCCCACGAGCCGGACTTCTTCTATTTCCTCTTCGTCATCTGAGTCTGCGAGTATCTGGAAACGGTTTTGACACTCGGTAATCGGTATGTGTTTCCTGGTCTTGGGGCAAACGTTGTTCCTCACGACACGGAAGTTGTCTTGAGGGGGAAGAGAGTCACTATTTGTATCTTGAGTATCGGAAACATCAGCTGAAGTGGCTACTGTAGGCGTTGAATTGTTGGCAGTTGACGTTGGGGCGTTGGTGGCTGCTGGAGTTGCGGTGACAATTGAAGAGAGAGAGAGAGAGAGAGAGAGAGAGAGAGAGAGAGAGAGAGAGAGAGAGAGAGAGAGTTACCGGGGACGTTCTTTCAACTTTATTCTGGCTACCATTGGAGGATTTAATTCAGTTTTCAAAGGGCCTCCAGCAATTAACAGACTTCGAACTATATTGTTTAACCCTTTTTACTATTACGTATCTTTCTTAAACTACACACAATCCTCTAAATATAGATAGATTAAAATTAAAAAAGACGTTGCCGGTACAAGAGGGATTAACAGGAATAGTTTGGATCTGTAAGGCCTTGCGGTCCATTCCGGGGAGACACTCACAGTGGGTAAAGAGATATTGTGTAGTGCACTATACTCATTCCAGATAATGCATAAAGCTATCTACTCTCCTCTTGAATTGCTCTACTGAAGAACTGTTTATAACTTTTGAAGTTTGTTCCAGGTCGACCAAATCTTAAATGTGAGAAAGTTGACCTTGTTGTCTGCACACCTCCAAATAAATGAGATCAAGATCTCTCATATGGTCCTCATAGCTAAGTCTTCTAATCGATGGAATAAGCTTTGTAAGTCTGCATTAACTCTTTCTACTTTGCTGTATATATTTCCTAAGTACTGGAAAGTAGAACTGAACAGCATATTCTAGGAAGCCCCATATCAGAGCCTTGCAGAGTGTAGGACTAGCTGCTTATTAATATATTTATATTGACTCTTAAAGGCAGATAGGACGTTTATTTAGTCTATTAATTCAATTATTCCTCTATCTCTTAGTTTCTTCGCTAGACCTCCATCAAGATTAGAATAACACCCCCTAGACCACCTTTCAAGATAAATTTGTACATTTTACGGTAGAAAAATGTCCGGGCCAAAGGCCGGTTCCTCTTAAAATATCAAGCTCGCTATCGCTTGCCAGGAAAATATTGACACCTAAATGGCATGAAAGGTCTTAAAATTGACAACGAAATTTGGCGAAAGGTGTTAAAATTGCCAAACTAATTGACTATAAGTTTTATAATCTCAAAACAAATACGGCTTAACACGAAGGTGAAAGGGGATCAGACAAATTACCCATCTCCCCTTAATAGAGCCCAATAATATACTTAAAGACTGTGTTTCCGTGATGACCCCCTGCCTAGGCAAACTCTTTCGTCTCTTGTCTCTCCTCTAACGTCCTTCCTTCTTGCTGGAAGTTTGCTCTCATTCAACCTGTCCCAAAGAAGTGTAACCACTCTCAACCCTCCAATTATCGTCCAAATGCTCTCATCTCTTGTATCTCTAAAGTTTTTGAAACTATTCTTGCTTCCTAATTTCTTAAGCATTTCTCTTCTCATAATCTGCTCTCAGATCGCCACCTTAAGGGTGGCTCTTCTGGTGATCTTCTTTCATATCTTACTAACTCTTGTTCATCCAACTTTCGGGACTTCGGTGAGACTTTTTCTGTTACACTAGACATATCGAAGGCCTTCGATAGAGTCTGTCACAAATCTTTAATTTCCAAACTGCCCTCCTTCGGTTTCTGTCCCTCCATCTGTGCCTTTGTCTCTAATTTCCTTTCCAGCCGTTCCATAGCTGCGGTTGTGGACGGCCATCGCTCATTACCTCATCCTATCAACTCCGGTGGTCCTCAGGGTTCTGTCCTATCTCCTATTCTCTTTCTAATTTTCATAAATGATCTTCTCAACTGTACATCCAGTCCCATCCATTCATATTCAGACGACTCTACCTTATACCACTCAATTAGTTTTCCAGAACGCCCCAGCCAGCAGTCCCTCAAAAGTAAACGTAATGAAGCCATATAATACTTATCTTCTGATCTAGTTACTATTTCCAATTGGGGTAGGGAAAACCTTGTTGCATTGAATGCTTCCAAAACTCAATGTATCCATCTTACTACCCATCAGGAACCTCCAGAGGACTATCCCTTTTTCTTCAACAATACATAAATCAACCTTTCATCTTCTCTCAATGTTCTCGGTGTCTCTTTTTCTTCTGCTCTCACTTGGAAAAAACATATTACCAGTCTCGCTTAGGCAGCCTCCCAGAAGCTGGGTGTGCTCAATCGCTTCAAGGGGTTCTTTACCCCTGTGCAGCTTCTTGCTCTGTACATGGGCACAGTGCATCCTTGTATTGAGTATTGTTCATATGTGTGGGGAGGATCCTCTCACACCGCACTCCTAGATAAAGTAGAAAGGAAAGCCTTTCATATCATTAACTCCCATCCACTCACCAACTCTTTGCAATCTCTCTCTCTTAGCTGCAATGTTGCATCTCTCTCGCTATTCTATCACTACTACAATAATTAGTGTTCCTCAGAGCTTTCCCAGTGTATACCACCTCCTCTACGTAGGGTACGTAGTACCGGCCTTGCAACACAATCCCACCCCTACTCTGTGCAACTCTCCAACCCAAGAGTGAAACACTATTCTCAGACTTTCTTCAATTCAACTGCTGAGCTCTGGAACTCTCTCCCAGAATCAGTCTTTCCCTCTTCCTATGACTTAAATTGCTTCTAACTCCGTGTGTCCAGGTATTTTTAGCTCGAACGTCCCGTGATTTCGGCCCTGTCACTCTTTGAAATCTGAGAGAGACCCTCGCTGCAGGCAGTTATGCCTTTTGTCTCCCTCATTCACATAGAAAAAAAAATCTTCTTTAATTCATTACACTGCTTGGATAACATAAAGTTACTGCTAATCAGAACACCCAAATCGTTTCCCAAGTTAGTCACTTCCAGAGCTTTCCCAAGAGTGAGTAGTTTGACTTAGGGTTTGCTTTACCCATAATCACCACCTTGCAATTGTTCAAGTTTAGTGGCATCTACCATGTTCCAGATCATTCACTAAGCCTGTTGAGATCCATCTCGAGATGTTCAACCCCTTTAGGATTATTCACATTCATATCAAGTTTAACACCTTATTGGCGGGCTAGGCGGTTTATTTATATGTACCGCCCAGCGGGGTGTTTTTAGCCAAAATAGGGTTGTTTACGTGATCATTTTCATGCCTAAATAAGACCCAGAGCGTAAAACAAGCATCTATCCCTGAAAGGGCATAAACAGAGCTTATCAATGACACCACAACGATCCTTGTATGACCGCCAGTTTTCTTGCAACAACCGCGCAACACGAGTGCAAAAACCATGTAATTCGGTGCTTTCCCCATACATTTCAGTATGTAGCGAGTGTGAGAGGGTGGAGGAGGGTGGGATTCGTGTCAGTAGGCCCGCCGCGGTGGTCTGGAGCAGTCATACGCTCGCTACTCTCCTGCCACCACTTGTCTCTCTCTCTCAGCAACATTACGTGCTGAAATTGCCTCACGACCTATGTTGCGCGCCGCCACATAGTCCAAATTTATTTAACTCGACTTATGTTGCGGGCCGCCAATAGAGGGTTAATGTCATCTACAAACGTTGAGATCACACACAATGCACCATTATCTATGCCATTGACATACATGATAAAGAGCAGTGGGCCAAAGACAGATCCCTGTGGAGCTCCAGAAGTGACCTAAATCCACTCAGAAGAAACACCATTGACTACCACTCGATGTTGTTTATCTGTTAGCCAACTTTCTATCCAATTAGAGACCTCTGTACTGATACCTAGTGCACTCAGTATTGACATTAGTCTACTATAAGGCACTTTGTCAAAAGTGTTTTGAAAATCTAAGTAAAGGATTTTTTTGGCTCTTCCTTAATCATACTCACTAAACATCTCATGGAAATATACCAGCACATTGAAAACCACCTCTCCTATGCCAACCCTGATAATTTTCTCCGAAACCCAGTTTTCTGGGACTACTGACAGCAAACCCTTCTTTGTATCCTCCTACTGTCTGTATCCTCAGTTTCAAGCCAATGGTGGATGTTGTGTAGATTTGAGCAACAATCTTGCTTTCTCTCGTGTTCTCAATTTTGATTCTTCTGAATTCGCAACGCTCTGGCTAAAACTTTCAACACAGTCACACTGCTATTCTGTCCAGCTCTCCAACCCACGAATTGGCAAATTTTCTCAGTCTTTCTTCTACTCGCAATATTCTGGAACTGTCTCCCTCAATCAATCTTTCCTTAATCCTATGACTTAAATTGCTTCAAACTTCGTGTGTTCAGCTATTTTGACCCCAACGTCCCTTGAATTCCGCCCTATCACTCTTTCGGCTTTGTAAGAGACACTCGTTACAAGCAACCTTTTTTTTTTTTTTTTTTTTTAAGAGACAATGAACGGAGGAAGGAAAAACACAGATAAAACAAAAAGGTCCATGTGCCTAAAGGCATCCTCCATTCATAAAATGTTTGTAACAACTGGATTTAAACATTTGTTGATTGTAAGTTTGTGGAAAGCAATTCGAGGGAAGTGAATTCCAAAGAGTAGTAGCTCTGGGGATAAATGAATTCTGATAAGCAGAAGTTCTGCATTGTGGAGGAGAAAGTGTAAATTCATGGGCGCTCTCAGCTGCCCTACTTTTTGTCTCCTACATATACATAGACAAAAAATAAGTTGGTGTTGTCTGAAACCATGTTGGGAATAAGTGATTAAGTTGGAGATTACCAGGTAGTCAACTATCTTTTTTACAAATATCTCTCCAAAAAAGTTTTACTTTAATAGATGTGAAGCTAATTGGCTGATTATTTTTGGGACACTAATGATCTCCTTGCTTAAATATTGGGGTCACATTGGTCAGTTTCCAGTTATCATGGACCACTTCAGAAAAAAAGTTATTAATGAAGATTTCCAGCTCGCACAACTCGGAAAAGAATACCATCTGGACCAGATGACTTGAACCTATTTAACTGACCTATTATTTTTGCTACCTCCTCTGGGATACACCTAGTTCTGATAAGAAAGTGACCCCCATGCAATAATCCTGGAATTGGCATGTTACTGATATAATTCCTTCTAAATACTGAGGCACAATAATCATACATTGGACTTAAGCTCGGTTCACACATGCACGAATTAACGTCCAGTCCGGCCACGACCAACAAAATAGGCAGGACGGCATCAATCTGGAGGCCCCATGATACACATGCACGAATTAACATCCCGTCCGTCCCAGACCCCTTTTGCTCGGTTCACACATGCACAAATTAATGTTCCGTCCGTCCCCGACCCCTTAATTCACCTGCAAACGAGCAAGGACGCCAGCAAAATCGCCTATGGTCGGTACACGGACGTGCGGTGTCACCAGCTCACGTGACGCGACGGTGCCAGATTGCCGACTCTCCTTCCAACGGTTTTTTGCCGCCGTTCTCATCCCGTTCATCGGCGTCTAGACGCCGCCAGTCAGCGTCTGGACGCCGAATGCTCCCGTGTGTGTCCCATGGGTGTCCCGGCCTGACACGTTTTGTGGCAGTTGCCCCGGCCCACGCCGACCATTTTATGCATGCACAAAATGGTCGCCGCCTTTCGCCCCACCTCCCGTGTGCTGGCGACACAACACGTCCCTGTACCGACCATAGACGATTTTGCCGACGTCCTTGCCCGTTTGCAGGCGAATTAAGAGGTCGGGGCCGGACGGGATGTTAATTCGTGTATGTGTGAACCGAGCTTAAGCTATTTCGGTATCAGATGTTTGTAGTTGACTTGTTGGATCCTTATGGGGAGATGGGCCGGTTTTATTTGGTCTATTAATTTATTTATTCCTGTATATCATTGTTTCTTCCCTAGACTTCAATCAAGCTTAGAAAAAACAACCTAAACCCTCCTTCAAGATAAATTTAAACCCCCCTTCAAGATAAATTTATATATTTTTTGGTAGAAATATGTCCCGGCCGAAAGCCGGTTCCTCTTAAAAGCTATCGCTCGCCAGGAAAAAATTGACACCTAAATGGAACGAAAAGGGCATACAATTGACAACGAAATGGGTCGAAATGCATTAAAATCGCCAAACTAATGGGCCGAACGTTTTACAATCTAAAAACTAATGGTGCTAAACATGAGGGAGGAGGGCTCCAGAAAAACAACTTTCCCCCTTAATTGTATGATCTCGACTCTGAACCACCCATCCATCCTCTGAACCATCCACCCCTCCATCCTTCCATATATCCATTCAACAGTCCATCCATGCATCCACCATCTGAAGCACCCATCATTCTATCCATGCATTAACCTAACCATCCATCCTTTGAACCATCCATCCATCTGTCTACCCTCGGAACCATCCACCCATCCATCCATTCATCCTTTAACCTGTTCGCCCATCCTTCCATAATATCCTTTGAACCATCCATCCATCTATCCAACCTCTGAACCAGCCATCAATCCATCCATTCAATGTACTAACTTATCCATCCATCCTTTGGACCGTTCTTTCTAGTCATACTGATGCGATCTGAGAAAAATTAAGTTAACGCTTTGATCTACCTTCTCTCAAGTCTTTCTCTCTCTCTCTCTCTCTCTGTGTTCTTCATTTTCCTTCCTTTCTGTATCCCATGTTCTACTTCCTTTATTCCCTTGCCTTCCTTCCTTATTCACACTCTCTTCCTTATACCTTTCTTCAATTTTACTCTTTTATCGTTGCCATTCCCCCTCCTTCATTTCCTTCCTTCTTTCCTCCCCTCTCCTCCTCTTCCTTACCTCCTTATATTTTCTCTTCTTAATTCCATCTCCTCCTTCCTTCCTTCCTCGCCTCTCCCCCTCCTCCTTTAAGTCTCGTCTTCTTCTTCCTCCTCCTATTCCTCTCCTCCTCCCCTTCCCTCTCCTCTTCCTATAACCCCGTAAGGACCAATAAATCTGTAGAAGTTTGTAAGTCCTCTGTATTCCTTTGTATTTCTCCTCCCCTCCTCCTTCTCTTCTTCCTCCTTATCCTCTTCCTCCTCTTCTTCCTCCTCCTCCTTCTCCTCCTCTTGCCCCCTCTCCTTCTCCTCGTCCTCTCCATCAAAAGTGCCTAATTCCTGTGAGAAAAAACTGCTGATTACCTCAATGTGGGAGAAGGGAGGGGTGGAGGGGTAGTAAAAGAGGGAGGTGTAGGAGGAGGAGGAATAGGAGAAAGATGGGAGTGGAAAAGGGAGATGGGGAAGAAAGAAGGAGGAGGAGAAGAAGAAGAAAATAAAGAAAAAAATGAAGATGAGGAGGAGGAAGATGAGGAAGAAAAAGAGGAGAAAAAAGAAGATGAAGAATAAAGACAAGAGGTGAGAAGGAATGAGTAAGGCGGTATCCCACTGTGCGGACTGTTACGAACTGGCACTCGGGTACACAAGGGCTCTCAATCAGGACTCGAATATGGCTCGCTGCCACAACGGAAACACACGATCCCAACCCCTGAGTACTGCCACTGGCAGAACAAAAAACACCAATACCCTCCAGAGTTCAATCTGCTATAACGGGGTATACAAGAACTCGGTACTAGTGTTCAACAACAGACTAATAAAGAGACAGGAATTCTCTAGTCTGGTCAACAATCAAACAAAGAAGTAAGAAACAACAACACCAAAGAATAGTGTTGGCCGAAGCCGAAGTAATCCACCCTTGACTAAGAACTTAAGAAGTCCTCCACCCTCTACTTCGGATCGGCACTATTACGTTACGTTAATTAATAGTCCTTAAGCATCGAGCAAGGAATCTTCTGAAAAAAGTTAGATGCTTCTCGGATGCTCGTAAGAAGTACGTATTGGATTTTGAACAGTAATTCAATAAGCAAAAACACTGGCAATTAAATACTATTAAAGGTTTAAATTGGCATAAGAATAATTAAAAGAATATGCAATAGTAAATGGCAAACATTAAAAAGAAGTACTCCGCAAATGCAACGGCAATAGCCTACTCGGATTGTGCTCATGGGCCACTAATCACTAAAGTAGCCAAGCGTGCAACACATGAAATCAATAGTGCATAAACAATATCATACATAAGGAAAGCTTCAATACTATTCTGTATCTACTAATCGAGTAAAGTCTAGCTGGGGTACTGTGGGCAAAAGGTAGCAGTGACTGAGAAAAAACGGCTCGTAGCCTAGCGAAGTCCTCACAACTGTTTAAAGTATTACGTTAAAACTAACAAGTGCACTTTGAGAAATCCAGATCCCTTGTATCTGGTTTTCTCCCGGCTCCTTGACAAAGTAAGAACAAACTGTTAATAAAATACAGGGTGGTTAGGCTCTTGCCCTCACGCACTGTAAATTATTAACTCAACACAGTCAGCCGCGAAGACAACCTAGGCTTCACTGAACCGAAACGAGTATGCAGGTTTATCGCTTAACCACTGCATCAAACAACAACTCGTAACACAGAAAAACCTTACCCCAGTCTAGCATTACCTAGACTAGCAGAAAACAGGAATAATAATAATAACACACAGGGAAATGCATATACAAGTGCAACAAACATAAATCAATCCTATTCTAAGTTAACCCTTCCAAAATAGGCTATCTAATAGGCAAGTATCTCGTGAGAACTCAAGCGATAATACGTTGGCTGACTAGCTCTGCACCAACGGGGCCATGGAAGTTAAACAGGCAGGGAAAAGAGGAGATAAGAATGTAAGGTAGTAGAGAAAGTTCACATCAGTCAGAAGAATATATATAGTTAGCAAGGGAAATGAGAAGTCGCTCTGCCTAATGAGTTCTGATGAAAAAATGGCTAGACTTCCCTTTTTATACCTGGCCCTCTAGTGAGCCCAACGTGAACTACTAAGGACCGCCCACTGACAACCATTACGTAATTTCTCTCTCTCCTCTGGGATAGACAAAGGCTCCCCTAGCACTTAGGGGAGGGAGGAGGGGGGAGTGCTAGTGAGTTAGGCCCACCTCCCGCCCGGCGCACCCACTGACCCCCAACCGTGGCTGCCTCTCCTCCCACCACCACAAATAAGCCTTACACACAATACTTATAACTAATGATATAAAATAGAACTCGTTGACTCAGATGAAAACAAAATACATATTCATAATACTTATAGTACAATGGCTCACATGAACTAAGTTAGGAAACTCTACATGGACTACAGCCAAAGTTCCTACCCTGACGATCCTAGCGAGAGTGGGGCATGACTAGGCGTTCTGTACAGCATGCTCACACTGGACATGCGTCACAGGACTTTTTCGATGGCGAGCGCCCTGTGACAGGCGGCGACAGGATTATTTTGTCTATGTCCAAAAAGTCCCTCTATTAGCTCGAGTATTCTCCAATTGTCGCGGAAAGCGCACAGCAGTCGCCCTAGCGTCGCCCCTGTTCGCCCAGATTCGCCGTTATTTTTGAGCATGTTAAAAAAAAGGCGGTGAATTCAAAATGTTGGCGAATGTCGTCCGGCATTCGCCCTTTGTCTCACTGCATTAGACCTTGTTCGCACGAGAGTCCCACAATTCGTACCATTGTCTCCGTATTCGCCCCTTCTGGCGAATGTGGACAAAAAAGGCGATGGTCGGATGAATAGGTCGAATGTTGTACGATTGCCGAGTGAATACCAAACGAATAGCGATGAATAACGATGAATGCCCTGTGAGCTTTCGAGCGAATGTGACGATTTGCAATTATTGGCAACGCTGCTTTTGAGCTATTTCGAGCGACTATGGCGATAACCGTACGATGGTTGGGCGAATACAGCGAGTGTGTCAACGAATATCAGCAAATACAATAAGACAGCAAAGTGACAGTGGTCGAATGCGGGCAAACGTTGGGGACAGGGGGCTTTTTCGGGACGCCTTGACCCTTTGGCCAATCTTATCTATGATCGCTCATGTTTCACTGACCCATATGCAAATACCAGTGGGGTCAGGGTGTCATTACCATAGTTTACACGACCGAGAGCAGACGTGCCTACTCATGTCTGCGCACCCGTTACCAAATCTATCGACACCATGGGAAAAGTGACACAACAATCTGTCAAGAAACCAGTGGTGAAGAAGACGATGAAGAAGAAACTGAAAGTGAAGAAGATAGCCACACCCCCAGCAGAACCAACGCCCAAACCAGGCACTAGTGGAGAAGGACAACCAAGGACAACTCACTCCCCTTCACCATGGTCCCATTCACGATCACGGTCATGGTCACCCACACCATTACCACAGGATAAACCTGCTGAAGAGAAGGATAGGCGTGTGACGACACCTGAAGAAGAGAGAAATTATTCCACCACCTCCGATTCTATGCCTCCCAACAAGAAGAATTACGTTGTCTTCACTGAAGAACAGGAGCAGGATTTGGTCAAGTGGTTCCAGGAAAATGAATTCTTGTACAAGAAAGGCAAGAAGGCGTTCAGGAACAGAGAGAAGAAGGATGCCACCTCTGAAGAAAAGGCAAAATCACTTAACGTCACTGGTAAGTTGAAAACCTCAGAGTGTGTGTTTGTGTGAAACTGTGCAATAATGTGTAAAAATAACCCCAAAACGAAGTGTTTTGCATATAAAATAAAATTTACATTGTGTGTGAAACAATGTTGGTTTATGTAAATGATGTGATTAATTGGCTGACCTGATTTCAAGAAATTTGTCATTTGCATATTTTCTTTATTGCACAGTCATGCACACACAGGCGAATTGTGTAAACAATGTCCTTTGTGACATATTTTGTTCTTTTACGTGTACTACATCATACCCTGTGTGACGATGCTTTCGGTGACATATTTCATCTTATATAAGTGACCTACATATGACCTGTTTAACACTCCACGAGCGGGTAGATTAATAACTTCTACTACCTGCCCAGCGGGCATATTTACCCTAAATGAGCTTCATTCCATGCTCTTGTTCATGCATAAAGAAGAGCCAGAGCGTAATACAATTATGTATCCGTGAAAGGGCGTTAATTGAGCTTTCCAATGACACCTGAACCATCCTTCTACGATCAAGGGTTGTCTTGCAACGATCGTGCAACACAAAGGAAAAATCCCTAAAATACGGTAATTTCCTTACATATTTCCCTGTCTAGGGAGGCAGTGAGTGTGGATGTGTGTGGAGGTGGGGCCAGTCACGGCGCGGGAGCCGTGCCGAACGGTCAGAGCCAACCTTCGCTTCTCCCACCGCTCGGACCCTCTCTCAGAGCCAATTATGTGCTCAACATCGCATACGACTTAAGGCGGGCCCCGCTCTCTAGGCAGGTGTTCCCTAGACCGCCATAAGTCGGGCCCCGCCAAAGAGGGGTTAACCCCTTCACACTCATATGACGCAGAGGTTGCCAGATTAGCAATAAGAAATGGAGTTCTCTCACTCTTATAATTACCCCTCCAAAATTAGTTTTCTGCCCACAGCTAACTCAAAGACAACTGCAGAGGTTGAAGTAACTAAACTAAAGGTTTCTAAATACCCCTGATGGTAACAAAGGTTTTAAAGTATCCCTAAGAGGCTCAAAATCGCGTCATATGTCGGAGAGGGTTAATAAAGTGACAAGGAATAATTGCTGTTGCTGATCGCCAGCAAATTTGTCCTGTGTCCTACACTTTCAACACATTTCAATGTATTTGTTTATTACAATTTTATTTTTCTTCTTCAACAGTCCCTCAGTTTAGACTGTGGGTCAAGGGAATGAAAACCCGATATGGGAAACTTAGCAATGTCAAGTCGGGGCAGAAGACGAAGTACCATACTGACAGGGTGGATCCTGGCCAATTTTAGTTTCCTGTATCGCCACATTGCCAGGGTCAAAGGACAAACAAACGAGGAGGTAATTAAACATATTTCATAAATATTGCTATAATAATTGATATATTTCAGTGATTCGTCATTCGATGTTTCGCACAATTTGTTTTTTTACTACGTTAATAACTCGGTCTCATCAATACATGTACTCTACAGTGTACACATTATTAATGCATTATTATTGACACTATTTGTTTAGTATTTCAGTATTCAGGGAATATTTCTTTATTTATTAAATGATTACTTTAAACATAATTTCATACAATTTACGATGGGTTAAGTAAACACATATTATTAATTTAAATGTTATTTGTATAATTCTTTTGTTCATCTTCATCACCGATCCATGGTCAAGGTCAGCTTCCCCGAATTCCGCAGTGAAATACCACATCTGTAAAGAAATAAGGACATCTATTATTACTTATTTTATAAAGAAAATTCGGACATGTTGGGAGACAGGTACCATGACCAGGCTTCGAACCCAATGACCACAGGTATATTTGGGAGAGCTGGGCACTGTCACGACTATGTCATGACTGAGTGGTGATGGTACCCAGCTTTCCGTAATATATGAGGGGTCATTGGGTTCGAAACCTGGCCAGGGTATCTCTCTCTCAACAAACATTATTGTTATATTCCTGTGCATAATATTATTTATGTTTTTGCAGGTTGAAGATCGTAGGCCGAGGGCTGGCGACAGCGATGCGACAGTGGAGCTCGTCCCAAGTGACCAGGACCATGAAGACATGGTTGATTATACAAGATACTTTGTCGCCGGAGAAACATATTAACAAGCTCTTTAGCGGAATGTATGCAATGGCCGGGAATATGAAAGTTGCTCTGAACTATTTGGATGAGACCATGGTAGCGAAAATTATGAAGAGTATGATTAGACCAAGATTGGAGTATGCAGCAGTGGTGTGGTCCCCGCATCTAAAGAAGCATATTCACAAGTTAGAAAGAATCCAGAGAGCAGTCACTAGATTGGTTCCAAGTCTCAGAGAACTGCCATATGAAGGGAGGCTAGACAAATTAAATCTACCGAGTCTAAAAGAGAGGAGAGAGAGGGGAGACATGATAATGATGTACAAATGTACCCGGGGGCTGGAGAGGCTGGATAGGGAGGATATATTAATTATGGATACAGGAATAACTAGAGGCCACAGCTACAAAGTAAAAAGACCTACCTGCAAGAACGATATCAGGAAGTTTAGCTTCCCCTATAGATGTATTGACAAATGGAATGGGTTGGAGGAGGAGGTGGTGGGGGCAAGGAACATCCATATTTTCAAGAAAAAATTGGATAAAAAGTAGACTGAGAGACGGGACAACACGAGCTTAGCTCAACTCCTGTAAACTACAATTAGGTAAATACAATTAGGTAAATACAAGGACATTCACCCTGCCGGCGACCCCCTGCCACGACCTGCAGGGAAAGGGAAGGGGAAACGGAGCAAAGGCTCCCCTCACTCCGACGACGAGTATATTAATGTAAGCATTTTTACGTTTTCTAGATACTAAAATATATAATATATATATATATATAATTATACAGTATATATATAATATTATATATATATATATATATACTGTATATATACAGTATACCGGTATATATATATATATATATATATATATATATATATACCTATCTATCTATCTATTGCCTGACGCCGTGATCCCCGAAGGTGTGGCCACGAACGAACCGCCCCCAGTCAGTTGACGCCCCCTCCCCCCAACCAGCACCACCTTCGTTCATGTACTTCCTCACTCCATCCTTCCACCTCTCTCATTCGGTCTACCTCTCCCTCTCTGTCCCTCCACCTCGCTCTCGTACACCCTCTTAGTCATTCTCTCGCTTTCCATACGTTCCATATGGCGAACCATCTCAAGTTGTTCCTTTTCACACTTTCCAGCACATCTACCTCCACACCACACCTCCTTCTTACTTCCTCATTAGTATGTCTATCCTTCCATGTAGCTCCGCATGCACTCCTTAAGTAATTAATTTCCACTGCTCTCACTCTTGGTCTGAGTCTCTCAACCAACGTCCATGCTTCGCTTCCGTAAGTCAGTGTCGGGATTACCACACTGTCATGCAAGGACTTCTTCACTTCCATACTGACCACCCTATTTCTTTGTACTGCTTTTAGCGTTCATACAACCCTCTTCCCCTGTTGTACCCTCTCCCGCAGTTCTTCATCCATAGTCCCATCTTTACACAACACACTGCCCAGATACTTAAAAGAGTTGACGATCTCCATAGCCTGACCGTTCAGCTTCACCTCACACTCTGTGACTTCACCCCTTTCGAAGACCATAACCTTGCTCTTCCCCGTATTTACCTTCAAATTCCGTTTTTCGCACACTGTTCCAAACTCATTTACCAGACCCTGCAACTCCCATTCATTATCACTCATCAGAACTGTATCATCCGCAAACAGCAGTATAGGTAGCTTCCGCTCAATTCCCTCCCTTTTCAGCGATACACCAACATCCACTGCTCTTGATAGTATTTCTTTCATGACTCCATCCATATATTCAGTAAACAACCACGGGGACATCACACACCCCTGTTTCAAACCAACATTCAGGTCAAAGAACTCGCTCTGCTCACTCTCCACACGTACTGCCACCTTTGCACCCTCATACATGCTCTTCACTGCTTTCAGCTACTTGCCCTCTACTCCGTATATTCTAAGTACTTTCCACAAACCTTATCTATCCACTCTGTCATAGGCCTTCTCCAAGTCCATAAAGGCAACATACACCTTTTGTTTCTTCTCCAGATATTTCTCCACAATACAATTCAGGGTAAAAATCTGATCTACACATCCTCTTCCCTTCCTAAAACCTCCCTGCTCGTCGCCTATCCATTTCTCCGTTCTCACTCTCACTCTCTCAATCACTACCCTACTGTATACCTTCCCTACTACGCTTAGAAGACATGTTCCTCGGTGGTTACCACACACTCCTCTTTCCCCTTTGCCCTTATATAGGGGGACTATTATGCTAGTCTTCCAGTCATCGGGTGCACTCCCCTTCTCCGATGCTAGTTTGCACATTTTCCATACCCATTCTATCACTATCTCACCACCATACCTCAACATTTCCCCACACACTCCATCTGTTCCTGGTGCTTTCCCCAACTTCACTCTTTTCATGGCTTCCCACACTTCTGACCTGCTGATCCCCACCTCCTCCTCCACTACTTCTCTTCTTCTCCCTCCCATACCATATCCAGCTATGTTTGCTGGCTCTTCATTCCCTACATTTAGCAACTCATTGAAGTACTCCCTCCATCTTTCGACTCTCTCTTGCTTCTCGGCTAGCATTCTCCCATTCTTATCTTCACACCCTTACTGTTTCCCTTGCTACCTTCCCTAACACTCTTGACTTCTTTCCAGAACAGTTTCTTACTCTCCCTCCATTTTACACTCAGACTCCTTCCAAATTCCTCATCTACTCTTCTCTTACTTTCCTTCACTACTCTCTTCACCACCCTCTTACTCCCCACGTACCTCGCTCGTTTCTGTCTCTCGAAATCTTCATTCCCTCTACTACCAAACCACTCTCTATATGCTTTCTTCTTTTCTTCCACAGCTATTCTTACCTCTTCTGTCCACCATGCTGTGCCTTTCACTCCCCTCCCTCTTCTCCTCACTCCACACACCTCCTCACATGCTGCACAAATCTCATCCTTAAACACCTTGCTCATCTCCTCCACTTTCTCCATAACTTCCAGGTCGAACCCACCTAGTTGTCTTTCCACTGCTCTCCTGTACTCCTCCCTGACTTCCTCCTCCTGCAACCTCTCCAACCACCTCACCATTCCGCCCTCCTCTCGCCTCCCTCCAGCTCTCCTCACCCACTTCTTTTGTATCCTAACCTTAGCTACCACTACATAAAAATCAGACAGACCCCCTCCAATACCCCTATACACCCTAGCATCCATCACAGATTTCTTCTTTCGTTCATCCACACATACATAATCATTCAATGACTTTCGTTCCACCACTGTCTTATCCTTCATCGTCAACATCCGTTTCCACGTGTACCTGTGGATCATTCTGTGTCGGAAGAAGGTGTTGGCTATCCACAGCCTCCTCCCCACACATACGTCCACAAGTCCACTACCATTCCCATTCACCTCTGATGGTACCCCCCACCCTCCCACCACTCCCTCAACTTTCCTATCACCCACCTTACCATTCATATCCCCAATCAGAAATATTCTTTCGTTCTTGTCAAATTTCTCCAGGCACGCCTCCACATTCATCCAGAACTCCTCTTTCTTTCTTTCAAGTATATCCTCTGTCGGGGCATACACACATACAATCACCCACGTTTGTATTCCTACTTTCATTCTCACCCACACAATCCTTGAACCCACAGACCCATACTCTCTTACACATTCCTTCCATTTGCTACTTACAAACAAACATGCACCTTCTCTCGCTGTTCCTTCACTCACTCCAGCACACACACCCATTCCACACTCCCACTCTCTCACATTTGAACCTTTCCATTTGGTCTCTGTCATTCCACATACATCCAGCCTGGCATTCACTAGCACTTCCAGAACCTCGCTCTCTTTTGTGCCATAATTCATGCCACTAACATTCCACGTAGCCATTCTCAGAATGTCCGAAGGAATGACCTTAGTCGGTCGTTGTTCGTCAACGTAGGTTCCGTCCGCATCCGAAGCTGTTCGTTCGTTGTTCTTTGCTTAGATATTTTTTCCGGGTGGGGGTCGCAAGCCCACCGACCCAACCTCTTTAGTCGCCTCTTACGACACGCAGAAGGCACTTGGGGCATATTCTATTCCCTAATCCCCAGGGGGGGTTATATATATATATATACACAAATATATTTATACATATATATATATATATACATATATACAGTATATACATATATATATATACATATATACAAACATATATATATATATATATATATATATATATATATATATATACAGTATATATTATATATTAGACATCAGTACCCCGCCAATGGGGAGCCACCTTGTCGTGGTGGCGGGGGCTTGAAACGGGGTCGTTGGTGTCACTCTCTTTAGGGCAGGGATTCAATCGGCGTCGTGGACAAAGTGCCCCCCCGTCGTCATTGGAGTAAGCGGAACCTCCCGGTGACGACGTTTTTCGTGTTCCCATTTTTGTTTTAATTTTGCGGAGGATTTCCTCCCTATTTTAACTAAATTGTGCCGGCTAGGCTCGAGAGCCTTCCCTCGCTGAGTCTGGAGTACTGGCTCCTCTCCGTTAACAGGGGCCGTGGCGGTCTAGCTCACCGCTCGAGGGGGTTGGTCCCGGGAGCGGCGACGTGGTTGCCCGCGTTGATGCCCTGGGGTCGCCCATCAGTGGGGACCGGTCTCGGTTCCAGGAGTCCGTTTTCCCTTCCTGGTGGGTTTCCTGGCTTCTGTCCGGCTGCCCTCCATTACGCACAGATTGGGGATGATTGCAATTAACTTTGCCCTCGGTCCCAGTATAGCGGTTTTGCCTAAGCTTGGCCTTTCTGTGGGTTTTGGTGCTATCCCCCCTCGTATAGGGGGGTAGGGTATGAGGATGAGCCCCCTGGAGACCTGCCCCTGTTTGCGCCACCGGTATAGAGGATGGGGCTCCCTGACTCACGACGGAGGGTTCTCAGTTGGCCCTTCTGGTATGTTCTTTATTTATTGTTTTGTTTCTATTTTTCTTTTTCTTTTTCTTTCTTTTTTTCCCCTCGGTTATGTTTTACTTTCTTTTTTGATTTCCGATAAAATGAAAATAGAATAGTAAAAACAACTAGGGTCATCATGGATCAGCCATGCAAACCTCCTCCCCTGGATCCAGCATTGGCGCCCCCGGTACTTGACCTTTGCATTCCCCTGGACTCTTCATCTGACCTTCCTCTGCCCTCTGAGTCTACCACCTTGGACACCTCCCCTCCGAGTTGTTCCGAGTCTGATGCTCTCTCACGCTCTGATACTAAATTACCTGCTTCTACGACTAAGGATTCCCATCCTCCATCTGTGGACCCTACAATGGCCCCTGTTCATATCGACTCTCCACAGAGCCCAACTACACCTGCCGCTCATGATTTAAATGTCCCTCCCCTCTCCCAAGATAAGAGAGACCCTCCTTGTGTTGAGTCTCCTGTTCAAACCATAGACCTTGGCGTGCCGGGTTCTCTTGACACGCCCTGCTCCTCAGCACTACCCGTTAACCGACTTACAGTTTCCACTGACCACCTGCAGAGTGACACCAGTGATGGTGACCCTTCACCTCCCATCGACACTGTTTCTCCACCATTTCAGCCGATTGTTAGTTCAGCCACTACTTCCACCTCACTCGTTGCAACTCTGGAGCCTCACATGCCTCATTCCGGCCCCCAACATCGGCGGAAACCTAGGCGTCAGTTTGTCCCCAATGCCACCCTCCGGCACTTCGATTCAATTTTTGGCGATGATGACTGGCCGCGTTTCCTTGTCATACGACCGGCTTCCTACATCTCGGGGGCTAAGTTAGAGAACCTCCTCCTCTCGGCGCATGCAACTTCGGACTTATCATTCCGTGAGACTGGTAATAATGATTGGATTGTGGAAACCACTACTCGTGCCCAATCTGAGACATACCTATCTCTTACTACCTTGGACGATATCCCTGTTACTGTCACGAAACATAACGACCTCAATTACATCCTCGGTACTGTTGTTCTACCCTCAACTTATGACCATGACGGACTTCCTGATAAGTCGACCCTCCTGTCGTCGTTGCGCTTGCGTTATCCAAATGTGCACGACGTTGATTTGTATAGTATCCCAAACAAATCAACTCCTTCTCATCCTCTCCGCATAGCTCGCATTAAGTTTAGTGGACGTTCCCTCCCACGAGACGTCAGGATCGAAGGACAAAGGCGTGAAGTACGACCTTATGTCCCCAAACCGTTACAATGTACAAACTGTTCCACCTTTGGTCACTCAGCTGTTAGGTGTAAGAAGGTTCGGGTGTGTGCCTTCTGTAGCTCCGTCAAACATGCTACCCGTTGGAATTGTGGCACTCCAAAATGTGTTAACTGTGGCCTTGAACACCATGCTCGCTCAAAGCAATGTGTGTTCTACATGTACAATGCTGAGTTAAAGCTTCTCATTAGTCGGTCAGGCATGTCTGTCAGAGAAGCTAAGCAAGAACTGAGAGTAAGAGATGTTAAAGATCCCTCTAGAGATATGACTTACAGTGCTAGACTTCGTGCACCTACAACTGACGTTTCTCCCGGTAGTCGACGACGTGAGGACATTGATGCTGTGTTGGATTCACCCCTTTCTAGTCCAGCCACTGTTCCCCTCTCCAACCGATTTCATGCACTGAATACCCCTCCCCCTGTTCATGAAGCCTCCACCCCAAAAGCATCCGCGTCCCCTTCACCAGTAACTGATATTCAATCCTTGCCTCTTGCCCCGGCTCCCTCTACCGATGTTGACGATGTCATGGATTCTACCCCCTCCACCAGTAAACGCCGATCTGATGCTCTACATTCTCCCTCCTCAGATCGTCAATCTCCCTCCGTAAAACGTAAGACCCTCACAGCCCGACCTATGCCTCCCAAACCTCAACGTGTCCCTCCTCGCTCTCGCATCTTCCGCTCTGATATGGGTTCTCCGTCCCAGCCTCCCTCACTCCACACCCCCTCTACGCCTGCGTCCCCCCCGCCTACTCGTCCTCGACCTCACGCACCTATCAATGTTACCGCCTCGGGCTCCCATGCACCCCACTGCGGCTGTCATGACTGCTTTGTGCGGGAGTATCGCCGGACGCCTACCCGCACTAAATCCACTGTTGCTGCGTTGATACGCTCCTTTCTCCGTGACCGACGTTTACCAACCCCTGATAACACCGCCTCTCATAACTCTTCGTGCTTATGCGCTTTTCACTTAAAGTCACGTTCAGATCTTTCACACTCCAAGATAGCTACTATCCTCCATGACCTGTCCTCTAATGTGTCCCCCCACCGTCCACGTCGAAACTCCCTGCCTTCTCATGACCCTCCCCCAAGACCCGTTCCTCTTCATCTCCAACAGCCGAACAGTGCTGTTAATTTACGTAACCTTACGTCTCTCACTTAACCTGTTCAATCCCTATATACTACAATGGAATTGTAATGGTCTCTCATCTAGAGTCCATCTAGGTGAGATCCAGCGTTTACTCCGTGTCTATAATCCAATGTGTATTTGTTTACAACACATTGGAAATTATAATAAATCCATCACCAACTACCACCTTGCGTGCTGTTCTCTATCCCCTGATGGAGAATATGGCACAGCAATTTATGTCCATCATCGAGTAACTTTTGACTTGTTTCCCATTCGTACAAGTTTCCTACAGCACTCTATCCTTACTCTTCACATCCCCGATGGTGACTCTGTTACCATTTGCAATATCTATAACCAACCTGCTTACAATTATGACCTTTCCTTGCTTTCTCAGTTTTTCTCTACACTACCCTCTCCCATCTTACTGTTGGGTGACTTTAATGCCCATAGCCCTATATGGGACCCTACTTCCTCCAATCCTGATACAGCCGGTTCGCAGATTGAACATTTGCTTTTGAACCGTGACCTTTGCTGCCTTAATGAGGCCGACTCACACACTTACTTTTCTGCTTCCCATCATACTTATTCCTCTGTTGATGTCACCCTGTGCTCCACAGCAATTGTTGATAAGTTCGAGTGGCGGGTCTGTGTTGATACGTTCTCAAGCGATCACTTTCCTGTCATCCTGTCTTACTTGCAATTCCGTCCATGTCCTTCGCTCCCTCGCTATAACTTCCACAAAGCTGACTGGGACGCATATGTCCTCCACACCAGACAAATCCCACCTTTTAATCCCTTAAGGGATCCTGATGAAACGCATTCATTCCTCGTTATTTTTTTTACTAATGCAGCTACTAAGTCTATACCCCAGACGACTTCTTCCCCCCTACGTCGTCGAATCCCCTGGTGGGACAGCACCTTATCCACTCTTGCTAAAAGTAAACATGAATTAGGCCGCCGCCTCGATAGTCTCAATAAACGTTACAATTCTTTATGTTCACGCTTACCTTTACGTGATGATCTTCTATGCCATTCCATCTCGTTATTGATGGATATATGTGCCATCAAACCTCACTACAATCGACTAAATTCCGTCGAGAAGTCATCCGTAGTAGATCTGAATCCTGGAAAACTTATGTCTCCACCATATCCCCGTCTACCCCGATATCATGCGTTTGGCATAAATTCAGGAATATTAACAGCCTTCACATTTCCCCTCCGCGCCATGCTTTGGTACACGGTGGCCGTACTGTTCACGATCCCCTTGAGATATCGAACCTCTTGGGTCAACATCTTGCCCATGTCAGCAGTAATGAGAGGTTAGACGATAATTTCCGCCGCCATAAACTTGAAATGGAGTCGATCCCCCTCAACTTCTCTTCACCAGACACCTTTGATTATAATGCATGCTTTACTATGGATGAATTTGAACATGCACTCTCCAATTGTCCTAACTCCGCTCCTGGCCAAGATAACATAAGTTTTGCCTTACTCACTAACTTAGCCCCCCTTGCTAAATCCTACCTCTTGCAATTTTATAATCAGGTGTGGATCCGTCATCAATTTCCTACCTCATGGAAACATGCTATTGTCGTCCCAATTGCAAAACCTGGAAAAGACCCGAGCTTGCCCTCGAGTTATAGACCAATATCCCTCACCAGTTGTCTTTGTAAATTAATGGAGAAATTGGTCAATACTAGACTCACTTGGTTCCTCCGTCAAAACACTATTCTCACTCCGACCCAATTTGGCTCTCAGAAAGATCGATCTACTCTGGACTCGCTTACGTTATTAGAATCTCATATCAAGCGTGGCTTTGAAAGTAAGTCCATCACTGTCGCCGTTTTCTTTGACATCCAGAAGGCATATGATACCACATGGCGGCGTCCCATCCTGCAACTACTTCATGATAGTGGTGCCCGTGGCCATCTACCTTTTTTATTTCCAACTTTCTTTCTGATCGAACATTCCAGACTCGAGTGGAGGGAATCCTTTCTAATGTCTTTCCACTCGTCAATGGTGTTCCCCAGGGCAGCGTTCTCAGCAGCAAACCTTTTGCCGCGGCCATAAATAAAGTCATTCAACAATTGCTGCCGGAAGTCCATGGCAGCCTGTACGTTGATGATTTTACCATCTATTGCACTGCCCGTACCCTCAGACATGCTCAACGTATACTCAACATCTCCATCCAACGGGTGATCGCCTGGGCATCTTCAGTTGGCTTTCAGTTTTCGGCTGAGAAAACTAAGGCAATAGTCTTCTATCGAGACAAACGCTGGCTCCGTGGCCAGTCAATATCGCTTCGAATGGGACCCTCTCCGATTTCTTTCTATCCCAGTGTTAAATTCTTAGGCGTAATCTTTGACCAACATCTCAACTGGAGAGACCATGTTCAGTATACTAAAGGTAAAGGCCTTCGTGCTCTCAACCTCCTCAGAAAACTATCCCATACCACTTGGGGTGCCAGACGTACAACTATGTTGATGCTCTACAAGGCGGTGGTTCTTTCCATCCTCGACTACGGCTGCCCCATTTATGGGTCGGCCTCTGCTTCCGTTTTGAAGATGTTGGACCCTGTTCATACGCAGGGTATGCGTCTCTGTACTGGAGCTTTCCGTTCCTCCCCAAATACCTCCGTCTTAGCTGAGAGTGGCGAGCCCCCGCTCTCCCTCCATCGCGATTTAGTTACTATGCGCCGTGCATTAAAAATTAAACATAGTGACTCTCCCACTAATTCCCTTTTCAGTGATATCTTCATTCCCGATCCGTGTCCATCTTCCCCCTCCTTTCAGATTCGTGCTACAATTCTCCTCAACTCTCTTGACTTTCACATTGCTGTTTCGCCGCCTGTTGTCTCCCCTTCCCCCCCATGGGTTATCTCTCTCCCCAATGTTTGCACTCACCTCTCCTTCCTCTCTAAGAGATATCCTTTTGTCCCTAGCCATCACTGCCAACACGCACTCGAACACATACGTCATAAAGGCCCCCATTTTGCCATCTTCACTGACGGGTCTAAGACTGACTCTGGGGTGGGCCTCGCTGCTGTGTCCTCTACTAAGCTCCTTCAGTTTTCTCTCCCGCCCCAAGCCTCTATCTTTACTGCTGAACTTTTAGCTATCCAATCTGCTATTGACATTATACGTGACACCCATCAACAGCCCTTTATAATTTACAGTGACTCTCGTAGTGCCCTCGAAGCGCTCCGTGCTTATTCGTCCTCCCACGTAATAGTTTTAGCCATAAAACACGCTCTCCACGAGATGAGCCTACGTGGATTCCAGGTCCAGTTATGTTGGATTCCTGCTCACATCGGTGTCCGTGGCAATGAAGACGCCGATGCTGCGGCTAAGAATGCTATTTTAATGATCCCTCGCCAGCCCCACCTTCCGTTAGGTGATTGGCTGTCCTTACTCAAGCCTTCTATTCTTTGCACGTGGCAATCTCATTGGGATGCTCTACCCTGCAATAATAAACTCCGTGCAATCAAACCTTCTGTCCGTCCTTGGCCCTCGTCTTCCAGGTCTCACAGGTGTGAGGAAGTTTTACTAACTAGACTTAGGATAGGCCATTCCAGGCTGACTCACGGTTATTTGATGTCCACTCCATGCACTCCGCCCCCTACCTGCTCCTCCTGTCATTCCCCTCTAACTGTTCGCCACGTCTTTGACTGCCCAGATACTGCCCGTCTGCGTACGGTGTGTTTTGGTACTAAATCATTCACTGACCTTTTATCCGATTCTCCGTCATTTTCCTTCCCCCCTATCGTCCGTTTTTTGCGTCGCCTTAAGCTCCTTTCAGTAATCTGATCCAATCCTTCGGGCCAGACCTATGAGAGTTCCGTATGAAACTCAGTGGTCTGGTTAATCTGCTCTACATAACTAGACATCAGTAGGGGGCCGAGAGCACCTCAATGTCCATAGTAAGAGGGAGAATAGAGATAGAGCTGCGCCATATGCCATGTTTATTATTCGAATTTTCGGCATCAACAAGGTGCCATCTTCAGGTTATACAGACTGATCCTAAAAATATACAAAATAAGTATGCTATTGGAAAGAAAATGGATCTAATGTAATACATTCTATCACTTAATAAGCTGAATTATACCTAGTATAGTGAAAAAGCTCCCAAATACATACAAAACAACATTAATCATAACCCACTGGCCTCAAACTCCATCTTGTAAACAATGAACATCAAAAAAGCTAAAATTCTTTGATAATTGATAAGCACACAATCAAACAATTACAAAAAACACCCATGTACAGTACCTCAAAAACCTAAGCACGTCGAAAGAGATCCACACCCCATGATAGCTAAGGGACAACTAAACTAACCCAACTCAACCAAACACAACTGTTCATACAACCAATCCCCAAGTTTCGGACACTAATTGCAGAGAATGATATAAAATAAAACATTATGAATTGTGTGAAACGTTAAGTTCAGGATTGATCTTTTTTATTAGTAATGTGTCACCAATAAGTGCTTCATAGTGGCTCCGAAACTTGGCAACTATTTGAAAATCCTCAGGAGTGTAGGGATGGTGTTGTTCTCTTGCATGATTACGAATGGCCGAAAAATATTTGTTTTGCAAAATTTTACCTGATCAATGACTTTTACCAATGTGCTCGAACATTCGTACTTTAAAGGCACGTCCAGAACATCCTATAAACTCCATTAAAACCCTGTTAAATAGAGCATATAATATATGTTCCACATATCATCGTTTACATGAGGAAATAGGCAAACTTAGAGATTATTTTATTAACAATAATTATGTCAGGGATTTATTTGACAAGGTGTTAAAGAGGTTTCTTTACAGTAAACTATGTGCTCCTGATCAGACTAAATCCAATGTTCCTAAATTGATGAAATACATTAAAATGCCCTATTACGGTAAAGGTAAATTATCAGTACAGAAAATACATATCAAAATTGTTGAGTACCAGTTTCCTCGATGTTAATTTTAGAATTATATTCACGAATGAGTTTACCATAGGGAATTTCTTCTCATTTAAAGATCGAGTGCCTGACCAATTGTGCTCGAACATTGTATGTAAATTGACCTGTCCTGGTTGTCAGTATAGGATGTTCTGGACGTGCCTTTAAAGTGCGAATGTTCGAGCACATTGGTAAAAGCCATAGATCAGGTCAATTTTTGCAAAACAATTTTTTTTCGGCCATTCGTAATCATGCTAGAGAACAACACCATCCCTACACTCCTGAGGATTTTCAAATAGTTGCCAAGTTTCGGAGCCACTATGAAGCACTTATTGGTGACACATTACTAATAAAAAAGATCAACCCTGAACTTAACGTTTCACACAATTCATAATGTTTTTATTTTATATCATTCTCTGCAATTAGTGTCCGAAACTTGGGGATTGGTTGTATGAACAGTTGTGTTTGGTTGAGTTGGGTTAGTTTAGTTGTCCCTTAGCTATCATGGGGTGTGGATCTCTTTCGATGTGCTTAGGTTTTTGAGGTACTGTACATGGGTGTTTTTTGTAATTTTGTGATTGTGTGCTTATCAATTATCAAAGAATTTTAGCTTTTTTGATGTTCATTGTTTACAAGATGGAGTTTGAGGCCAGTGGGTTATGATTAATGTTGTTTTGTATGTATTTCGGATCTTTTTCACTAGGTATAATTCAGCTTACTAAGTGATAGAATGTGATACATTAGATTCATTTTCTTTCCAATAGTATAATACTTATTTTGTATATTTTTAGGATCAGTCTGTATAACCTGAAGATGGCACCTTGTTGATGCCGAAAATTCGAATAATAAACATGGCGTATGGCGCAGCTCTATCTCTATTCTTCCTCTTACTATATATATATACCTGTATATATACAGTATATATATATATATATATATATATATATATATATATATATATATACAGTATATATATATATATATATATATATATACAGTATATATAGAGAGAGATATATATACTCTATAGATGTACGCTTTTTCGAATGTCAGGAGTTGATGATAAGTCCTTGAACCTTTGCCCTCCTTATCTCGCGGTCATAATTATAGCCTAGATGCATGAATCCTGATAATATTTTCCCAGCTTGGCAGTTGACCACGACTAATGTACAGTTGGAACAATTGGTTATGTAGTTTGTATTCGTTTCTCTCATTTCCCAATGTAAATGTTGTATATTTGTTTGACCCTGATGAAAAAAGATTTTACTTTGACACATTCACTTATAAGCATTATCAATGTTCGTTAATTTTTCGTCACCCACTAAATATTTACTTTGATACATTCATAATGTAGACATTCTCAGTATTCGTCAACATTCGTCACCCACTGCATAATTATGTACTTTGACACATTCATATAGAAACATTCTCAGTATTCGTTAACATTCGTCACCCACTGAATATGTACTCTGACACATTTATATAGAAACATTCTCAGTATTCGATAACATTCGTCACCCACTGAATATGTTTGCTGGCCTGGGCACTGGTGAAGAGAGGGTGGGTGAAGGGTGGGTGACAAATTATACTCAGATAAGGCGGCGACACCGCTCAAATACAGTAGCACCCAGACTTTGGGTCAAGTTGACACACAGGGTTCACGGCCCTGTTTGGGATGTCTGACTTAAATTAATGTATGAAAGGATTTGTGTATGAATAAATAATTATATTATTCTATGAACGTTCCCTTTCTCTTTCTCACACAGGTGTTGAGGGGTCGGGTGAGTAGAATGGTGGGCCTGTAGGCACACGTAGAGAGACTTGCGAAGAAGAAGACGCCACTGGAGGAGGAGGTGGAGTCATTTGGGACGTACATGATGAATACCCTGAAGTCCCTTGACCGCCGATTTAACATGAAATTTATAAGCAATGCTTTAGACATGCTCGGCAATAGCCGGAAAGAGAACATGGCACTGGAAAGTGCTGAATCGAAAGAACTTGCGAAAGTTCGGGATTCAACCCCAGGATCAATTTATCGTCCTATGCAAGCTCCTCCTCCAGTGCAACAACGCAACGTCATCACTCCTGTGCAAGCTACAGCGATCGCACCTGCCCAGTTATTACCGCCTCCAACAGCACGCCCAGGTCTCATGAACATGATCTACCAGCAGGGCCCCCACACATCTGCACAGCAGCCAGTTAGTTGGCACCCTAGCCCACCAACCCAACAACAACAACAAATTCATGGGCTGACACACAACCCGAGTTTCCATGGGACAACACCTGGGGGTTGGTCCCCTCATGCCTACCGCCCAAACACCACCAATTACACTTATCTGCCACCTGCTGCACCTGTGTCAACATATCAGACACTGACCACAGTCACTTCTCAAAACTCACCAAACATTTCACAATTACCCGCAACCCCATGAGCAGATATACAAAGGATTCTGACTGACGCTGGTATTTCCTCATCCCCACCCCGCACCAAACCTCACTTTTACCTACATCTGCAGAGGATCAAAGTGTTCAGCCCCCAAAATCTGGGATGGAGGTTGAGTAAACTCATACTAAATACATGTGTATCTCCATTATTTCATATAAATACGAATTGTACCTGATTTTTTTTTCCCGAAAAATGGACAAATTTATTTTGATGTTTGGTCTTGTGAATCACGAAAATGTAAACAATTTAAAGTTGGCTTTAGCTGTTTGGATTGTGTACCTATATCGTGTCACAGGACCAAACATTTACATAAATTTATACATTTTTCGGAACACCATTTATCACCATTCCACTTTTTTTATAACACAACATCTCATCATCATTTCAAAAATGGCTTATTTTAATGTTTTCTATACATACAGTATATCTATTGAGTTTTTTGCAGTTTTTGAATAAACAAATATAAAATGTATTATTGTCTTCAATCACTAACCTTAGATCGTTTTATCTTGCCAAGAGACACGACCTGCTCCTTGAGTGTAGTAGTCCTTCAGGTACAATCTCACTCTCTTGCCTGTTGCCGAGGAAGTATTCCGGGCAAGGGGTTCGAGTGAGGTCAGCTCCCCTCTTGCCTCCACGAACCAGGGTTCACACGGCGATCATGATCCTCCTCATCCACCCTCGTGATTTTGGTTGAGGTTGTGGAGACAACAGATTGCCATTACTGCTGACTCAACATTCTTTGGATCAAGGAGAATGGTAGTCAGCAGTAGGCGGAACCTAAAGTAAAAGGGAAAAAGAACAGATTAGTATAAAGAATGTAAGTTTGATAAACAAATAAAATGGTTGCATATCATAGAAACTGACATATGGGTACGTGAATAATAGACATACATGACCGAAATCCTCATGTGACAAAATTCATTTATATGATGGGTGATAAAATAATATGTCTATAGTCTCTATACAGACATTCATACACATACATCAATACTAATGACTTGACTTGATTACCTGTTGGCCATAATTCCGAAAGCATTCTCAACCACTCGCCGAGCTCTTGAGAGGCGGTAATTGTAGATTCGCTCTTCCCTCGTCATTTTGCGGTGAGGGAATCTTCATCAGCCATGTCCTGAGCCCGAATGTATCGTCCCCGACGATGAAATACGGGACAGGCTGATCCCCACCAGGTAGAGGTTCAGCCTCTGGCAGTCCCGCACGGCCCTCCTCGAGTGCATTACGCTGTGGGGTGTCTATGAACACACCACCATCAGATGAACACCTGTGGGCTCCAACATCAACATAAAGAAATTGATAGTTGGCATCAACCAAGGCCATGAGGACTATCAAGTTGAACTTCTTGTAGTTGACGAATTTGGAGCCTCCCTTGGCAGGACATTTGATGGCAATGTGTTTGCCATCCAAGGCACCGGAGGTGTGTGGGAAGTCCAAGTGGAGAGCAAATTGGTCCGCCACTGCCTTCCACTCAGTAGGTGTCTTAGGGCAGACCACTACCTCCCCCATGTACTCCTCAACTATTGCATTGCACACTTCAGGGACGATCTTTGAGATGGTGTTTGGTGCAACTCTGAAGGCATAGAAGAGGTCTGTGTAGGTGTTTCCAGAGGCCAGGAATCGCAGCGTTATTGCAAGCCGCAAACCTGGTTCGATACTCGCACGAAAGGTAGTGTCCTGCTTGGCAATCCTTGGCCCGACACGACCAAGCAACTCCCTGAACATGGCGACGGGCATCCTCATGAAGTTCTTGAACTTATCACTATCCTCCTCTGCCAACTCCACCATCAATTTGTGATAGATCCCATACTCTTCACGACGCAAAAGCATAGGTCAGACATACCACCTCCTCCTCCTTTCTAATTTCCTCTTCTGCTTCCTCTCTTGTTTTCTTTGATGAGGGCCGCAAGCAACTCAATCTCTGCATATTCACGCTCCATTGCCAGAGCCAAGGGTAGAGGAACATTGGAGGTTGTAGGGAGTAGATCCATGGCGCTGTGGTCAGAGTTTGGTTGTGTGGTACGGTAGAGCTGATGAGAAACACTGTTGGAGACCAGAGCTCCGCCACCCTATTTATACCCACTCCTTATATGCCTCTCCAATTACCAAATCATCTGAGGTCGCAGGTGCGATCACAGGAGAATGTATCTTCGATAGTTGTCGGGCATTCGCCATAGTCGCACAACCTTCGCTTCGCTGTGTTATCGCATCACATCGTCCAACATTCGAAGGTCAATCGCTGTGCATTCGCTACTGTCGCCATCATAAATCGCCACATTCGACCTGATTCGCCATCAATTGTCGCACATTAGTCGTCATTATTGCCTAAATAGTCGCCACAATCGCACTGTGATCGTACTTCTGTCGCACTGCAATCGAGGAAATTCGCTTTTTTTGCCTTCATTCGCTTCCTGCAAAACCATTATTCGCCGCGAATTAAAGGACATAGAAAAAACCCACTGTCGCAGGGCGTTCGCCATCGAAAAGTCGCATAGTGGGATACCGCCTTAACACCTTAAGAGCGGCCTATGCGGTTTATTTATATGTACCGCCCAGCGGGGTGTTTTTAGCCAAAATAGGGCTGTTTACGTGATCATTTTCATGCCTAAATAAGACCCAGAACGTAAAACAAGTATCTATCCCTGAAAGGGCATAAACAGAGCTTTCGAATGACACCATAACGATCCTTTTATGATGGCTAGTTTTCTTGCAATAACCGTGCAACGCGAGTGCAAAAAGCATGTAATTAGCCCCTTTCCCGATACAATTCCTTATATAGCGAGTGAGAGAGGGAGGAGGGAGCTGGGATTCGTGTCAGTATGTTCGCCGCGGTGGTCTGGAGCAGTCATACGCTCGCTACTCTCCTGCCACCACTTGTCTCTCTCTCTCAGCAACATTACGTGCTGAAATTGCCACTCGACATATGTCGAGCGCCGCCACATAGTCCAGCTTTATTTAACTCGACTTATGTTGCTCGCCGCTAATTAAGGGTTAAGGAATGGGGATCGAGTCAGAGAAGAAGGAATGGAAGAGAGGATAGAGACAGGAAGGAAGAAATAGAAGAGAAGGAGAGAGAAGAAAGGGGGAGGAGGGAAAAAACTGGCGAGGAAGGCAAGGCAGATTAACCCCTTTTGTGCCGGCGTCATCTTTTATATTTTATTCTAGCTATATTTAGAAGATTTTGTGCAGCTTAACACTTACGGTGCGGGCATATTTCCGCCTATTTCCGCCATATTAGGGCTCATCCAGGCACTCCTGATTGATTAGGCAAATGTCTGCATGCAATTATATGTATTCAGGCGAAAACTAGAAGAAAATAGCTAATGTCGCGCTATTTTTGCCTTTGGCAGCACTGTATATCTAGCGAGACTCTAATTCAGGGCCCTCAGTGTACAAGCTAGCGGCCTGGGAGAAGGACGGGTGGTCTGTCACGCTCTCGATTTTGCAGGTTTTAACCCTCTCCCTGCGGGAGACGTTCCGGAACGCCATGGCAATTTACAGTAATCTACAGGCTTTCAAAGCCTCATAAAACCTGTAAAATCAAGTGCGAGGGAGAGAGAGCATGACAGGCCACCCGTCCTTCTCCCAGGCAGCCGCCCGATACACTATAGAGTCTGAGTCAGAGTATTGCTAGATATACCATGCTGCCAAATGCAAAAATACCGCGACATTAGCGAGAATTGCTCATTTTAGCGAATGTCTATGGTAGCATTGCGGGTGAACCCCGCGAGCTACGAAGCTCGTGCTGGCGTAATTTTTAAGCTATTTTCTTCTATTTTTTGCCTGAATACATTGTATTTGATGCAGACACTTGCCTAATCAATCAGGAGTGCCTGAATGAACCCTAATATGGCGGAAATAAACGGAAATATGCCCGCACTGTAAGTGGTAGGAGGCTTTAAAAGCCTGTAGATTCCTGTAAATTACCATGGCGTTCAGGAACGTCCCCTGCAGCCAAGGGGTAAACAAGGATCTGTGATAGAAAAAAGGGTTGATTAAGATGGTGCAAAACCTGTTAATGGCTGGAGGCCCTACTTAAGCTGAATAAAATCATCTATTGCTTGCCAGTATAAAGTTACAATGACGGAACTGGTACTGAAAGGGTTCAGGGGAGAAGGTCGTTTTTCTAGACCCCCTTCTCCCTCATGCTTAGCCCCATTTGTTTTGAGATTTTAAAAAGTTTGGCCTATTAGTTTCGCGATTTTAAGACCTTTTGCCCCATTTAAGTGTCTATTTTTTCCTGGCGAGCGATAGCGTGACTATAATTGTAGGGAAACTGGATTTCGGCCGGGACATTTTTCTATCGAAACATGGACCAATTAATATCGAAAGGGGATCTAATTGATGTTTTTTTTAAGTAAGATGGAGGTCTAGGGAGGAAACTAGAAAAACAATTAATAAATGAAAATATCGACAAAATAATGAACTATCCACCCTTAAATGACGAGGGATGGAGATGTGATAAAAGAGAACGTATAGTAAATAGTAGGAACAAGACAAACCAACGACAGGAGGGTTAACACGGTGTCACATGACTAAGTTATCATAATATATTCAGCAATTTCAACAACACTGGCAGACTCCGACAGAAACACAAACGCACACACGTATAAGATCACAAACACGCACATATATGAAAAGAAACACACAAATATAATAACACAAACACACATATAAGATCACAAACACAAACCGTCAAACATATAAGAACACAAACAAACACACTTGAGCTGGACACATTATGTTAGAAGCATTGCTAAGAATGCCTCTAAAAAACTGGGACTCCTGTACAGAGTTCGAGAATTCTTCACTGACGAGCAGTTGGCCGTGATATATAAAAGTCATGTGCGTTCTCAGATGGATTACTGTTCACCTCTGTGGGGTGGAAGTGGAGTGGTTGCATTGAGGCAGTCGGACAAAATTCAAAATAAAGCTATTAGATTAATCAATAACCCTGCAATCACACAGGACCTTCCTACATTATCCATACGAAGAAACGTTGCATCCCTTGCATTATTCTACAGATATTTTCACAGCAATTGTTCCGAGGAACTTGCTTCAATTGTGCCGCCTCTCCACATCTTTCCCCGTAGAACTAGGGCAGCTGAGAGCGCCCATGAATTTACACTTTCTCCTCCACAATGCAGAACTTCTGCTTATCAGAATTAATTTATCCCCAGAGCTACTACTCTTTGGAATTCACTTCCCTCGAATTGCTTTCCACAAACTTACAATCTACAAATGTTTAAATCAAGTTGTTACAAACATTTTATGAATGGAGGATGCCTTTAGGCACATGGACCTTTTTGTTTTATCTGTGTTTTTCCTTCCTCCGTTCATTGTCTCTTAAAAAAAAAAACAAAAAAACAACAACATACATTTAGGAACACAAACCCACACATATAATAACACAAACACACACATATAAGAACACAAACACACACATATAAGAACACAAACACACATATAAGATCACAAACACACACATATAAGAACACAAACAAACACATTATAGTAACACAAACCCACAAATATAATAACACAAACACACACATATAAGAACACAAACACACACATATAAGAACACAAACACACACATATAAGAACACAAACACACACATATAAGAACACAAACACACATATAAGATCACAAACACACACATATAAGATCACAAACACAAACCGTCAAACATATAAGAACACAAACAAACACATACATTTAGGAACACAAACCCACACATATAATAACACAAACACACACATATAAGAACACAAACACCCACATATAAGAACACAAAAACACATATAAGATCACAAACACACACATATAAAAACACAAACAAACACGTTATAGTAACACAAACCCACAAATATAATAACACAAACACACACATATAAGAACACAAACACACACATATAAGAACACAAACAAACCCATTATAGTAACACAAACCCACAAATATAAGAACACAAACACACACATATAAGATCACAAACACACACATATAAGAACACAAACACACACATATAAGAACACAAACACACATATAAGATCACAAACACACACATATAAGAACACAAACACACACATATAAGAACACAAACACACACATATAAGAACACAAACACACATATAAGAACACAAACACACATTTAAAATCACAAACACACACATATAAGAACACAAACAAACACATTATAGTAACACAAACACACAAATATAATAACACAAACACACACATATAAGAACACAAACACACATATAAAATCACAAACACAAACATATAAGAACACAAACACACACATATAAGAACACAAACACACACATATAAGAACACAAACACACACATATAAGAACACAAACCCACACATATAAGAACACAAACACACACATATAAGAACACAAACAGACATATAAGATCACAAACGCAAACATATAAGAACACAAACACACACATATAAGAACACAAACCCACACATATAAGAACACAAACACACACATATAAGAACACAAACACAAACATATAGTAACACAAACAAACACATTATAGTAAAACAAACGCACACATATAAGAACACAAACACAAATATATAAGAACACAAACACACACATATAAGAACACAAACCCACACATATAAGAACAGAAACACACACCTATAAGAACACAAACCCACACATATAAGAACACAAACACACACATATAAGAACACAAACACACATATATGATCACAAACACAAACATATAGTAACACAAACAAACACATTATAGTAACACAAACGCACACATATAAGAACACAAACACACACATATAAGAACACAAACACACACATATAAGAACACAAACACTCATATAAGATCACAAACACAAACATATAAGATCACAAACACAAACATATAATAACACAATATGGGAATATTGGGAACACAACTGGAAATATCCATTACGATACTTGTCTAAGTAAAATGGATTGATTGTAAAGTAACTACGACAGGACAACACGAGCGCTGCTCAATTCCTGTAAACTACAAATAGGTAAATACAAATAGGTAAATACAAACAAACACATTATAGTAACACAAACGCACACATATAAGAACACAAACACACACATATAAGAACACAAACACACATATAAGAACACAAACATATAAGAACACAAACACACACATATAAGAACACAAACCCACACATATAAGAACACAAACGCACACATATAAGAACACAAATACACACATATAAGAACACAAACACACACATATAAGAACACAATAATACACATAAAAGAACACAAAGAGAAAAACACACGAAAACATAAGCTCAAGCACACACACACACACACACACGTGCACACAGTAACTAAAAGAAGAGTAAGGAGTAAGAATCAAGATACGGACAAAGACAGTGATACAAATTATTAATAAGAGAGAAACATGAGAGATAAGACAAATGAGAGATAGCGAGGAGGAGATAACGCTGGAGGAAACTTGTTGTGAGAGAAATAAACATGTGGAAGATATGAAATGAGAGAGAAAGAGAGAGATTATATAGATTAATAAAGACCTTTATTCATTTGTTTACTTATTTATTTAGTCTATTTTATAATAAGTCATTTGACTTACAGTATTGGGGGGTATGAGAAGCATAAATGGAATGCGTATGGAGTGATTCACTGAAAATAGATCGAAGTTGAATTGTTAAAAAGACTATATTTCTCCTCTCTCTCTCTCTCTCTTTCTATGTATATATATATATATATATTATTACATCTGGAGACACCAAGATGTGATTCGTGACTGTGCATGGACCATGCGGTGGCTTCCCTCCTTCTTTCTTTCTGCCTGCCACCTGCCTACGTGACTGAGGAGAGCGTGCGAGCGGGGCGGAGGTGACGCAAGGAGCAGTCCCCCCCCCCCCCCCCCCCTCCCTACTTCTGCCAAATCCCGAGCAAAATTGACCCGCGAATCTGCCCCTCGCCTGGTTATTGGACGACGCAACCTGCTTGCCTGCCTATTCGTAGCGGCACCTCGGACCTGATGATGTGACTCCTGAATCCAGCCCTGACTGGACTAGTGTGAGGAGAAAATGTGATAAATAACCTGATATTTGAGAGTCAATATCAGTTGTATTCTTAGTTGGAGAGAGACATGGGAGAGACTGAACTATTAACAGGCTTGTATAAAAGAACTTGAGTTTGTTGTGAACACTGACTCATGTATCTTATATTCGTGTAATTAGGTTAGTGACTGAATTAACCAGAGTCATACTGTAACAGCTTAACCTCATTCGATTTGTGATTTATAATCAAAATTATTTGAACTATGTATTCTGGCTGACTTAGTATATGTATGTTACTTAATTTGATACTCATGTTGAAGTAGTAATTACGTGTTGTACCAATAGGTTTATTATTTTATATTGATTAAACTAAACTATAACTAAACTTAATTAATTCAAATTAAAGTGAAACCGAAACGGATACAAATTGATCCTGGAATATTAAATATTAATTTATTTGCATCAATACTTATTATTTTGTTTGGTTGTATACCACTTTATCTTTGTAAATACAATCATATTTTATATATGTGACTTTGTTATATTCTTCTATCGTATTTAATTATTAAAGGTTTACCATAATAAGATAATAGGCTAAAAAGAAACAAATAAGAATTAAATAAAGAGAATAACTAGGAAAGAGAATAAGAGTAAATCATAATCTTTAAAGGGTTAACGAACTAAATTAATTACATAACTGAAAAGGATCTTAATAATATTTATACTTCATTACTAATACTAATCAAGATTGTGGTAAACTATCAATGGAAGTTAAATATTACTAAGCTATAATGAATCAAATAAAATCAATCTAAATGAATACTCTATATCTAAATTGAATTCAATCTGAAACAAGCTAATTTATATCCAAAGGTCTCACATAATAAATGTATATATATAGGGTAAGGTTATAAGGGTTAATATTAGCCAGGAATTAACTCACCAATAGTTCCACGTGGCAATGAGGCAAGGGAGAACGTTTTACCCAATATGGTGGTGGACAATGGGGAACGAGACTTCGGTCCCAAGACTCGAGTCAAGTTAAAGAAAGAATAAATGATTACATGGGAAGGGACATGATTATTATAATTTATGCTTATCTATCAGTCAGTCATGATGTCGATGAGAGCGTCGTGATGGTGTAGCTGTGTGTATTGCTGTATGTGTATTGTGATTAGAGGCACAAAAGCACGATCAACTGAGGGCGGAAAATTAGATGTTAACTGGTTGGTGTTCGTGAAGGCTCTGGCGTACCTCAAAAGCACACCTTGCTGCCTTGGCAAACCGCCAGGAGCCCAAATTATCGTACCGCATTTAGGTTGCTCTATACGATAAATTATATATATACGATAAATTCATATATACTACATAAGACCATGGCAATATTGCTTAATAGCATATTAGGCCTTTTATAACTTAACTTATTTACAATCTTATAATATACGATCTACTCGTCCTACGTCGTGCTGTAGGAGAGATCGTGACGTCACAGAGACATACAAGATCACAAAAGAGTCATATTCTATCGTATTTATACGATACACTTCCCCCACAAAAAAGACCTGAACCCCACCTTAAACCTAAAGTTGCCCAGAGGCTATCTTCTGACGCCACAAGTCAACGGCGCCAGCAGCAGCGCGTCTGGGACGCGTCCCGGTCCGAGAATGATCACCATCAGTAAGAGGTGAGTCGTACCTTTGAGAATCCTCGGACCCAGCAATAACAGGTGGAGCGTCAGATTGCAATGCGGAATCGAGCTCCAAAGCGTACAAACGTGCGATAGGCCGAACAGTAGTTCCAGTGGCTGTCTTTAATAGCGCCACCCGCTCTACAGAGTCTGCCCCCTTGTATACCTCTAACACGCGGCCTAATTTCCAGTATAAACGAGGACTATCTTCTTTAATTAAAACAACTTCGCCAACTGTAGGTGCCGTTGGTCTACCAGAGGGAGTAACACTCCTTTCCCTCAATGCTAGCAGATATTCACTAATCCACCGTTTTCTAAAATCCTCGATTATCCTGGATATATACTGGTATCTCTTAGACACCGCTACCTCAGAGTACAACGAGGGATCCTCTAACTCTACTATGGATTGGAAATCAGATGGAAACGCAGTCAATGGTTTCCCATATAGCAAGTGAGCTGGCGTTAATGGTAGTGGTTCTTGCAGGTCGGTGTACACGTATGTAAGCGGGCGATCATTCACGACTGCCTCTATCTCTGTGAGGACTGTCGTCAACTCACTCTTCTTTAATAGAGCACGTCCTACAACCGCTCTTAGTCCTGACTTTACTATGCCGACACATCGTTCCCACATGCCACCAAACCAAGGTGCCTTACTGGAATGAACCTCCTTTCGCACTTCTTCTCTCCCAAAAAAGTGATGATAGTAGGATCACTACTCATATCCTTTAGATATTTTGATGCTTGGACATAAGTGGGAGCATTGTCGCTAAGAATGAGTTGAGGGAATGAACGACGGGCACAAAACCGTCTGAACGCCAGCATATATTCTTCGCTAGACATATTATCACATAGTTCTAGGTGTACCGCTCGAGACGTCGCACAGGTAAACAATAATATATAAACCTTCTCATGCTCCCTCGTCTTCAATGCCCCTGTGTAATCTAATCCTACCGCTTGGAAAGGTTCTACGTGCTTTACACGGCATTCAGGTAGAGGTGGAGCTGGTCCAGTTGCATATGGTTTACCCTTTAGTCTCTGGCATATTACACACTTTCTCACTACGCGTCGAGCTACTTGTCGAACTCTGGGTATCCACCATGTGAGACGTAAATTTGATATAATATGACATACCCCGTAGTGTTTTACATCCCTATGTGCACGTATGATCAATAGATCAGTAACGTGATGTCTTGTTGGCATAAGTATAGGTCGGTTTGTGCCGTCTGGTACACCCGACCACTTCAGGCGACCCTCACACCTGATGAGGCCATTGTCTAGGTGCAACCTTAGTTGACGCACTATATTAGGCATTAATGTCTTATTCGAGCTTTTCAAGGATTCTAATTCATTGGAAAAGGTTTCTACTTGAACCCATTTGATTAAAGTTACTTCAGCTGCTTTAAATTCACGAGCATCAATGTTGTGACCCCTGTTGCAGAGTTGGCCCGTTACTTTAAGCTTGAGATTGGATACATATCGCAACACCCAAACTACAACTCTGACTAGTTTATTATAGTCACCGAATCTTGCCCACTCTATGATAGGACCCGGTGGCTCATTTGGTTGGGCTGTAACTGCCACTGTTTCCAGTGGCAGAAGTCCCTCACCAACAGCATGCCATATCGTCCATTCACTTTCATGGAGCAGCCATTTTGGACCATGCCACCACAATTCGGACTTCATTAACTGGCTAGCCGTTATACCCCTAGTTATGAGATCACTAGGGTTTTCCTTTGTATTTACATAATGATAAGCAATGTCTGGCAAAAGGGCTCTAGTCTCATCTACCCTATTCCGCACATAAACTGGCAGAGACTTCTTGCTATGTATCCAGTTGAGTGCGACCTGACTATCGCACCATACATGAACGATTTCAATATTTAATTCGCTCTCGTATGCTGCGCGTACATGTTGCACCAGACGTGCTAATAGCAGCATGGCAGTCAATTCCATTTTAGGGATAGTTACCTTTTTAACCGGGGCTACCTTGGCCCGGGCTGTAACTAAATGTGCCCCAAATGAAGTAACAACATATATGGCTACCCCGTATGCCGTGGCGCTAGCATCGCAAAACGTGTGTAACGTAACGTCACCAAACGCCGCCACTTTACGAGGTATAGGTATAGTACATAGGATGGCATATTCATTCAACAACAATGTCCCTTGGTCATTCAGGTCCTCGGGGCAAACTGTCATCCCATCCTATTTTACGTCTCCAAACTTCCTGCATTAGAATCCTAGCTCTTATGGTAACAGGTAATGCTAGACCCAAAGGATCAAAAAATTGCGCAACTTTGCTCAACAGACTTCTTTTTGTGTGCGCTCCTGTCTGCTGAGCAAAAGACCTTGTTTGAAAAGTTAGTATGTCATGTTTAGGTTGCCAGATCATCCCCAAATTTCTGGACTTTTCCTGGTTAAGAGATGCCGTACCATCCACCTGTATTAAACTCTGAAGATCTTCACTATTAGTAACCCACTCGCGGAGAAATAGATGTGCATCCGCAAACAATCTGCGTGCTTGCCAGTATGCATACAACAAATCATCTTGACTATCGCTAGTACCCTGCAAATTGTCAATGTATAATCCACGAGATAGTTTACTTGTGTCCTCATGAGTGTCAGCTAGATGTTTTCTGATTGTGGCATTTAACAAAAACTGCGAGCAAGTGGCCCCAAAGAGTACAACCCGAAAACGGTATATTATGATGGGACTTTCAGAGTCGCTAATGTCGCCGAACCAAAGAAAGTGGGTAACATCTCTATCTTCCTCCTTTAGCTTGACCATCAAGAATGCTTTCTCGATGTCACTGGTATAGGCGTACTTTCCCAGCCTAAACCGCAATAGATGTTGGGACAGGTCCGACACCATGGACGGACCTGTCAACAGGCAGTCATTCAGACTGGGTTGTTGACCTTGGTGGGCAGAACAGTCATACACCACCCGTATTGGTGTGGTGACGCTGTCTTTCTTTACCCCATGATGGGCCAGATAGTGAACCCTACCCTTCTTACACGGATCCCTGACATCGACTCTCTCTATAAAGCCCCTATCCTCATAACTCCGAAATACATCGTCATACGCCTGGCGCGTGCTCGGTTCGTTAGACAATTTCCGCTGCAATGCGCGCAAGCGACCTAATGCCAAACCATAGTTGGTAGGCAGGCTTATCTCACTGTTCTTCCAGGGTAAACTAACTTTATATTGCTTGTCTGAGGCACAGTAGCACACAGACTCGTCAAACCTTTGTAGCGCAACTTCCGAGTCATAATCAGTCGCCATAGGATTAATGCCTATGTGATCCAATCTCCACAGTCGTTCCAGGTCGAACTCGGCAGCCATCTTAGGGTCACTAGGTTGGGAATCCTCCCTTCCCAACTCCTCTGCCACGGTTACATTGACTCTATATATCGAGACCGTGTCGACCAGAACCTTTGACTGTGTAGTATGCACCTTTCCGCTCATGCAGTATCCAAATTTAGTGGGGATTAAATTTACACCACACATCTTTTTAAATCCAGGGTATACTACTTCATAATAATGATCCACACCAAGTAGAACATGCACCTCACTCTGATTTCCCATGGGAACTGACAAGTTAACCCCCTTGCTACGTAATGCGTGTTCCACCTTCTTCACACCCACAGATACATATTCTGGTAGGGTGTCTACTACGATACAAGTCGTAAAGTACCGGTCTTTACGATAGAAATATGAAATCTCCGCTATCTCGTAGTCTTGTTTATCAGTAACCCCTGTGAAGCCCTGTAATCGAAGAGTCTCAGCCCCTCCGATTCGGTGCTTCAGTCCCACTAGTACGGACCTCTTTATAAAGGAACGTTGAGACCCTTGATCTAGAAGTACCCGACAATCTTTGTTAATGTCATTACCTTCCATGGGAATCTGTATTGTGGGCAATAGTGGTGTCTTGCGTGCTACCTAGTGCCACAGTTGTAGTACCCTCATTTTTGACGTCTTTGACTTTATCTGCAGTAGGCCACAACTTATCAAAGTGATGTCCTTTGCAGTGCCGACAGGGCCTTAAGTATGTAGCAGTACATTGTCCCTGCTTACCATGTTCCCCCCTTAGACAACCTACACATAGCTTCAATCTTTTTGCCTGTGCTAGTTTTGTCTCATTTGTCGGGTATTTTACACAGAAACTCCATTTATGTTTGTTGTTACATAGCTTACATAGAATCTGAGCAGGTTTCTTATACACACCCTCTTTCTTTACTTTAGTCCCCACTGTCATGCTTACTGTTCCCCTCTTCTCCACATTCTCACTCCCTCCCGACACATACATTCTCCCTTTGTTCAACTGTAGATTATTGATCTCCTTGCTGAACTGAGTTTTGATTTCCCCCAGCTCAAATGATCTTACCTTATCAAGTATTGCCATAGGAAGCTTCTGACGCAAGATAATGACTATCATTTCCTGCGTGGTAAGCCCTAGGGTGTCTAGCGATCGAGTATGGCACTCCATATTTGCCCTGAAGTTTGTCAACTCATCAACCTTATACTGTGGTTCTGCGAGCCCCAACAAGGCAACGACATGGGCCATCTTCAACTGCTCTCTATCCCCGTATGTGGACTCTAATAAGTGTACCGCTTCAAGATAACTACCACCCACTAGTGCAAAACCCTCTATTAAATGTAAGGCCTCTCCTTCCATTTGTCCCTTCAGATAGTGAAACTTGCGGACATTATCCAAAGAGGATTCATGAACTGTAGATCGAAATACGTCCCAGAAAGCTAACCACTCTGTTAACTTGCCCCCAAATGTAGGAAGATTGAGCTTTGGGAGGTGTACAGTATGTTTTGGGTCAGCCCTTCTATGGGCCTCATTATCGCCTCCCTTCTTACTTGCGACAGCACGCTGTAATAGGCGCTTCGCTCTAAAGACAGGTTCGTCATAGAGGGCGCGATTATCACACTCTGTATCTATCTCTTCCTCCTCTATCATGTCAGCCACAATTACCTCACTCAGAGCCGTAATACGACCGTGGGTAGCCTGGACGTTATCTAATCTAGCCTCCAATTCCTCTAGATCAGCAGTAGTGATGAAAGTGTTTAAGTCCACAATTAGCCTATTTAATACTCCCCGAAGTCCCGCCCTTTGATTTTTAGGGGCTTTGATCAGCACCCCACTAGACGGTGTCTCTTTATCGTTTTTATCCATTTTGCATGTGAGCCTATAGGCTATGTATCTAAATGTTACGTTACAAAAACAACGGCCAAATAATAGTCTAATTAAGAGACGCCAACCGGCAGACTTCTATGTTTTGGAGAAACAATAGTACACTAAATAGCAATACCTACTAATGGATCATATTGAACAAGAAAAAATGTTAGGTCAGGTCATATGTCACAGGAAGTCTGAAACGGAAAAGAAAATTATTGGGGAAAGATGATGGGTGGGATGCAGGACTTAGGCAGGCACAACGATGTGACCCTGCATTCCGGCTCTAACCATCGCTTGGCTAGCCTTGCCAGTTTATCATAGAGTTGTTCCTGCATCCTGTTATATGTCCCCTTGTTCATTGCCTTAAAATCCCTTACTGGTAGCTAATTCCCGGGTCTGGGCACCAATGTGGTAAACTATCAATGGAAGTTAAATATTACTAAGCTATAATGAATCAAATAAAATCAATCTAAATGAATACTCTATATCTAAATTGAATTCAATCTGAAACAAGCTAATTTATATCCAAAGGTCTCACATAATAAATGTATATATAGGGTAAGGTTATAAGGGTTAATATTAGCCAGGAATTAACTCACCAATAGTTCCACGTGGCAATGAGGCAAGGGAGAACGTTTTACCCAATATGGTGGTGGACAATGGGGAACGAGACTTCGGTCCCAAGACTCGAGTCAAGTTAAAGAAAGAATAAATGATTACATGGGAAGGGACATGATTATTATAATTTATGCTTATCTATCAGTCAGTCATGATGTCGATGAGAGCGTCGTGATGGTGTAGCTGTGTGTATTGCTGTATGTGTATTGTGATTAGAGGCACAAAAGCACGATCAACTGAGGGCGGAAAATTAGATGTTAACTGGTTGGTGTTCGTGAAGGCTCTGGCGTACCTCAAAAGCACACCTTGCTGCCTTGGCAAACCGCCAGGAGCCCAAATTATCGTACCGCATTTAGGTTGCTCTATACGATAAATTATATTAATATATACGATAAATTCATATATACTACATAAGACCATGGCAATATTGCTTAATAGCATATTAGGCCTTTTATAACTTAACTTATTTACAATCTTATAATATACGATCTACTCGTCCTACGTCGTGCTGTAGGAGAGATCGTGACGTCACAGAGACATACAAGACCACAAAAGAGTCATATTCTATCGTATTTATACGATAAAGATTAATTTAAAGTCCTTATTTTAATACAAAGCTTTACTCCATTCGTAATTAGTAGCCTACTGAATATTAAACATTGAAATAATTCTATATGACTTGTAATAGTTTCATGATTGATCATAATTTAAGTGCATCAGAATATAAAGGATAACTAGTCCCAACAGCTAAAAGGAAAGCAAGTAACAACATTAAAGGAGTAATTCCGTCCGCCAATCAGGAGACGGGATTCGCTAAGGTAAAAAGGCAAGGTTTGTCCTTTGCAACGTGCCACAGGAGAAACACTGCCACATTCTCGCTCTCAGCCAATTAGGAGCTTCCCGTGACGTGACGCAGCGATTTAAGCAAGCTGCACATCCTTCCTCTTCCTCGCCAGTAACTTTGCTCCCAGTTCTTTCACGCATATTCTATCCTGGTCACAGATGTCCTATTAATATGGTGCAACCTTCTCACTCCCGTCAGCCACTAAAGGACATCTCCAACAAGCTTCCAGGGGAATATTTCGAGGATAGAATGGAGCAAGAGAGGAAGGAGAGACAGATTCAAAGCAAGCGGGTTATCCAAACTCCTCCCGGGCGCGTGGCTCAACCAATCACAGAGCGCCCAGCTGTGAGTGAGGGGTATATAAGGAGGTGGGAGGGTCACCAAGAGACTGACCCCCAGGCATGTGCGGGGAACACACCTAGCAGCGCTTAGCAAAGACAACCCCGAGCCTCACCTTGGCACTCTGTGGAAACAACGAAGTCTGTTCCGGAGCTCCCACAACCTTTACCACCACAACCCAGACAACCAAGCAACTAGTACAACCACCCACCCCGACTCAGATACACCTCCAGTATCCTGATGCCTGCAGACACATTGTTGGTCTTCATACCTTAAGCCAAGCGGTTTAAGATGGTCACCGAGTGGTAGATGAAACGGAGAGAATGGAGATGATTTACTAGCCCGCTCTGAAGTGGTGAAGTCTTATTTTCAGCAAATGTTTTGTTTTTGTAATATAGGGCCCCGATACTATACGCATCAATTCAATATTTTTTTTCCACGGTTTATATGTATCATTGGGGAATACTAATATTGCACATTTGTAGGTAATATAGTTAGGCTAGTTTAAACAAAAAACAGGCAATTTCTATTTGTAAATATAGGATCCTTGTATTTTATATTGGTATACAAAGGATTTCGCTGCTGTTGCACGCACGCACATAAGGTGATGAAAATTGCACCAGATATTCCTTAGAACACTGGGATCGAATACTATAAACGTTTACACAATACTGGGTATATAGCTGGGATAAGCCCCACAATGTCTAGCCTCCCCTTAAGTTTCGAAATGTTTCACTGCTTAAATAATTAAAATTAATCATGCCTGGCCACCCCTTCGGGGACCACGGCGTCAGGCAATAGATAGATAGATAGATGCCTGTATTAATAAATAATGAAGATGCTCAGAATTTCATAGAGTCAAAACCCACAGCCAGTGATATTGACCTCCTGTCAAAAGCCGAACTAAAAGTGCTTGCCTCATATCTGCAGTTGAATGTCTCGGACAGGACAAAACCAGGAATGGCACAGTCCATAAAATCCGAACTGTTTGGGATCCATGAAACAGAGAGCGATGAGTGTGACGGAGCAACTGGTGGTGGACCCAGTGATACTGTGTACCATGAATACACTAATTTTGGTGAAAATTTACCAGCTGGATTTACCCCTGAACAGTACTTAGAGCTAGCTAGAATAAATGCTGCCCAGCTAGATCATGAGTACCTGCATGGTCCAATTAAAGTCTCAACATAATTCTAATGCTTCATTGACTGCTCTATTGATTGCTCCCCCTCCGGGATTAATCATTAATGACTAGTGTGATTCCTCCATTCTCAGAGGATAATGTTCAGGACTTTTTGGTGCTGTTCGAGGAAGTTGCTGCGGGAATGAGGTGGACGAGAGATCAATGGTCTTCTATGATGCAAACAGTATTGACAGGACAGGCTCATGCTATGTATGTGTTGGTAGAGTCTGAGGTTCTACAGGACTATGACAGTTTCAAAGTAGATATCTTAAAAACCTACGAACTCCAGCCTGAAGCTTATAGGCAAACTTTCAGGAAGACCCATAACAAAATTGAAGAAACTCATACAGTGTTTGCCAGGACCATGACCAAAACATTTAATAATTGGATCAAGAGAAAAAATGTAATTGATGTTAAGGGTCTGAAAGACTTAATCTTGCTTGAGAATTGTCTTTGGAAAATACATTCCCCAGTAGCTTATCATTTGAGAGGGAAAAAAGTAGACAATCTTGCCGAAGCTGCCGACATGGCTGATACATATGTGCTGGATAATAAATACCGTGGAAAGAAGCCCTATAATAATTTTAAGTCCTCTTATCACCGACATGATAAATCCAGACATCTCCCCCAAGCTAGCCAAACTAAAAACACTCTCCAAACTAAAAATGCTACTCCTGGTAATGGTAACAGAGGTGGGGCCCAAACTAATAATAATTATGCTCAAAAGGTGAATGCACCCCAGAAAGTGAGTACTTATTGTGGCATGAGAGGCCACTTAGCATATAATTGTTGGGCCAAGGAGAGAGAAGAGAGACAGCGGCAGACAGTAGGTGTAGTGTCTGAATCTCAAAACCACCCAAATGTGTCAGTGATGCAGGACTCCTGACCGCAGGAGTACCTAGCTACTAACGTAAATCAGACAGGAAATAGGGTAGTAGCGTGTGTGGTACAACCTGCACGAGTTAAGCCTGTAATAGTATCCCCATCAGTCCAGGACAGCTACCGTCCCTTTATTTCATCTGGCAATGTGAAATTGAATGGTTGTGTACATGAAGTACAAATTTTGAGAGATACTGGCTCTACTAGCACCCTCATGGTGAATCCTTATTCTGAATGCCCAACTGGCGAGCCAGTAATAATGAGGGGTGTTGGAGGCCAATTTCCTGCTTACTTGGTGAATAAAGAGATTGAGTGTGATTTGTTAAAGGGTGAAGCCTGCATAGGCTTGTGTAGGCCTCAGGATATCCCTGTGCCCGGGGAAACCCTCCTTTTGGGGAATGATGTGGTTGGTGAGAGGGTCCAACCAGACTCAGTTTTGTCACTCTACCCTGTTGACGAGCCGCTGACTGGTGAGCTTGAGAAGGAGATGCCAAATGTTCTCCCTGTGTGTGCTGTCACTCGGTCTATGGCTCAAGTAGCAGATCTCTCTGATAGAAATGTACGAACTGTGGAAGTAGATGAAAGAGATTAAAGAGTGGTGAATGATGCTCCAACTGCGCCTGATGTTGAGACTGTAGTAGGTCTGTCTGATAGTTTTATGGCTAATCTTGAGCCTAATGATAACCATGAAACCCCTTCTAATTGTCCTAGTGGCCTGGTAGAGTTACAGCGAGATGACAGGGAGTGTAAAGAATTACCTGCCAGTGCTGTTAGTGGAGAGGAGAGTGAGAAGGAAAGGGGTGAATGATTTTACATGAAGAAAGGAGTTTTGTGGCATAGGTGGAGACCGTCACACAGACCTATTGATCACGGGGCATGGGACGTCCATCAGATAGTCGTTCCTAAACCTTGATGTAAAAATATACTAGAAATGGCCCATACTATACCCTTAGCAGGCCACTTAGGTGTGAGAAAAACCCTAGATCGTATTAGAGCCCACTTTCACTGGCCAGGAATGCGTGCAGATGTAGTGGAGTTCTGTAAAGTGTGTCACACCTGCCAGATGACAGGAAAGCCTAACAAAAAAGTACCTGTACATCCTCTGGTGCCCTTGCCGGTGTTCCAGAACCCTTTCACTTGAGTGGTAGTAGATATAGCAATAGCGAGCCTGCAATTTAAATGGCATTTTCCACCGAAAAATACGCAAACTTATCTCGAAGCGGGGTTTTTGGGGTATTATATTAAGCTTAAAATGAGCTAAACAAGCATATAGGCCTCAATATCAGCCACATATCACATGACTCGAACACGTAATCCCACCTGTCAACTTGCCTATTGTGTCCAACTCACTAACCCAATACTAAATCGTTTGGCACACCCTTTATTTTACTTTGGAACTTACTATATTCATCTTTCCCTCACTCTACGACCCAAACCGCATCAGGTTCTGCGTGTCCTGGCATATATATATATATATATATATATATATATATATATATATATATATATATTTTCTTTAATACATACGAGGTTGAAAGAAATGGCAATTTCTGCGTTGGAAATTTTATTATTCAAAGTTTCCAGGTCTCTGATGAGTTTTCGCTGGGTGGCAGGAAGTAGATGAAGGAGATGAGCAAAATTCATGGTGGTACAGGGTTACATTAAAGTACATGAAGATACAGGATATACGACGCGTTTCACTGGACAACCAGCATTATCAAGTAAGGAAGGAATGATATAAAAGTTAAACAGGAAGGGTATATATAGAGGGTGGAGGATCAGAGGAGGCGGAAAACAGGGGGCAAAAGTCTGCGATTGGTGGAAGGCTAAACTAGGAGAGAGAAAGGGGGGGGGGGGGGGAGGAAGGGGGTTACCCCCTTTCTCTCTCCTAGTTTAGCCTTCCACCAATCGCAGACTTTTGCCCCCTGTTTTCCGCCTCCTCTGATCCTCCACCCTCTATATATACCCTTCCTGTTTAACTTTTATATCATTCCTTCCTTACTTGATAATGCTGGTTGTCCAGTGAAACGCGTCGTATATCCTGTATCTTCATGTACTTTAATGTAACCCTGTACCACCATGAATTTTGCTCATCTCCTTCATCTACTTCCTGCCACCCAGCGAAAACTCATCAGAGACCTGGAAACTTTGAATAATAAAATTTCCAACGCAGAAATTGCCATTTCTTTCAACCTCGTATGTATTAAAGAAAATTTATTACCTGGCTTTACCAACATATATATATATATATATATATATATATATATATATATATATATATATATATATATATATATATGCGTATATATATTTATATACTGTATATATATATATATATACAGTATATAAATATATATATATATATATATATATATATATATATATAAAATTTCCCCCCTAGACCTCCATCAAGCTTAAAAAGTACCTCCAAGACCCCATTTCAAGACAAATTTGTGCTTTTTTTCGGTAGAGAATGGCCCATTCCAAACATCGGTTTCTCCCAAATTCCAGGCTGGCTCTCGCTAGCCAGGAAAATAAAGACACCTAGAAGGTATTAAAATTTAAAAAAAATGGGGTGAAAGGTCTTCATATTGCCAAACTAATAGGTTGAAAGTCTCAATATCCTAAAATTAATGGGTTTAAACAGGAGAAAGAAAGGGTTCCAGAAAAAAACACTTTCTTAACCCTCTCTGTTTTCCAAGACGCGTGTGTGTATTTTATTCTGGTTATCATTAGAGGATTTTATTCAGCTTAGGAAGGAATTTTAGAAGTCATAGGATTAATTAGGATAAAATTTACCCTTTGGATTACTATATATCCTTCCTAAACTTGGTAATATCTTCGAAGGTTAGTCAGAATAGAATAACTCTTGGAAGATCCGATGACGCATTTCCTTTATGTTTTCTGGCTATTTTTAAACGATTTTATTCAGAATGGGAAGGGTATGTGGACGTCACAGGGCTAATTGAGATGGTCTTTACCCTAATTATTCCCACAGATCCATCAAAAAGTGTATGAAATCGTCTAATGATCGCCGGAATAAACGGTCTAAATGCGTCATAATTATCATATGGTTAAGGACACATCCTCATATGCGGAAAAGGTTAAACAGACTTATTTTCGGCTGTATTGTCAATCAATGTTTTAAGGGACATTATTTTCACATACTATATACTGTATATACTGTATATATGTATTTTTTTTTTTTTTTTTTTTTTTTCTATGTGATTGAGGGAGGCAAAAGGCATAACTGCCTATAGCGAGTGCCTCCCCCATAGTTGAAAGAGTGACAGGGCCAAAATCAAGGGACGTTCGAGCCAAAATGCCTGGACACACGGAGTTTGAAGCAATTTAAGTCATAGGAAGAGGGAAAGACTGATTCTGGGAGAGAGTTCCAGAGCTCAGCTGTTGAGTAGAAGAAAGTTTGAGAGTAACGTTTCACTCTTGGGTTGGAGAGTTGCACAGAGTAGGGGTGGGATTGAGTTGCAAGACGGGTACCACGTGCCCTACGTAAAGGAGGTGGTATGCACTGGGATAGCTCTGAGGAACACTGATTATTATAGTAGCGATAGAATAGCGAGAGAGATGCAACATTGCGGCGGAGAGAGAGAGATTGCAGAGAGTTGGTGAGTGGACGGGAGTTAATGATACGAAAGGCCTTCCTTTCAACTTTGTCTAGGAGAGCAGTGTGAGAGGAACCCCCCCACACATGTGAACAATACTCAATACAAGGGCGCACTATGCCCCTGTACAGAGCAAGAAGCTGTGCAGGGGAAAAGAACCCCCTAAGGCGGTTGAGCACACCCAGCTTCTGGGAGGCTGCCTTAGCAAGACTGGTAATATGGTCCTTCCAAATGAGAGCAGAAGAAAAAGAGACACCAAGAATATTGAGAGAAGATGAAGGGTTGATTTTTGTATTGTTGAAGAATAAGGGATAGTCCGCTGGGAGATCCTGACGGGTAGATAGATGGAGAAATTGGGTTTTGGAAGCATTAAAGTTAACAAGGTTTTCTCTGCCCCAATTGGAAATAGTATTTAGATCAGAATTTAAGAGTTCTATGGCTTCATTACGTTTGTCGTTGAGGGATTGCTGGCTGGGGCGTTCTGAAAAACTAATGGAGTAGTGCAAGGTTGAGTCGTCTGCATATTAATGGATGGGAATTAAGGTATAGTTAAGGAGATCATTTATAAAAATTAGAAAGAGAATAGGAGATAGGACAGAGCCCTGAGGAACACCGGAGTTTATAGAGTGAGGAAGTGAACAATGGCCGTCCACAACCGCGGCTATGGAACGGCCGGAAAGGAAATTAGAGACAAAGGCACAGATGGAGGGATAGAAATCGAAGGAGGGTAGTTTAGAAATTAAAGATTTATGCCAGACTCTATCGAAGGCTTTCGATATGTCTAGTGCAATAGAAAAAGTCTCACCGAAGTCCCGAAAGGAGGATGACCAAGAGTTAGTAAGATATGAAAGAAGATCACCAGTAGAACGACCCTTAAGGAAGCCATACTGGCGATCTGAGAGCAGATTATGAGAAGAGAAATGCTTAAGAAATTTGGAAGCAAGAATAGTTTCAAAAACTTTAGAAAGACAAGAGATAAGAGCAATTGGACGATAGTTGGAGGGTTGAGAGCGGTCACCCTTCTTTGGGACAGGTTGAATGTGAGCAAACTTCCAGCATGAAGGGAAGACGTTAGAGGATAGACAGAGACGAAAGAGTTTGCCTAGGCAGGGAGTCAGCACGGAAGCACAGTTTTTGAGAACAACAGGAGGAACACCGTCCGGACCGTACGCCTTATTAGTGTTAATCCCAGAGAGGGTAGAAAGTACATCTTTAGAAGAGATTAGGATATTAGGCATAAGTAAGAGAGAGGAGGGCGGAGAGGGAGGAATATATATATATATACAATTATATATATGTATATATATATACCGTATATATATATATAATATATATATATATATATATATATATATATAACATAGTAGTATTCACATTAGTCCACTTTAGACACCTATACGAATAATTTGACAAATATACGGCTGTTAACCTATAGCAAACTTAATTATCAGTGTATATTTGTTCACAGTCCACAAATAATTATAGTTATCCTCGGTCTATAACCCACTAGTTAGTTAGGGCCGCTTCCCTTTAACCAAGAGGGCTACGAACCCTAAACTTAATGCTCATATTTTCGTGATGATGATCGCACAATTTCGGGGTGTTATTTCCACCATTTCTAAGTTTAGAGTTATCCTTTCTGTAATTCGGAGTTCCTTGAACTTTACAGTTCAAATATATATATATATATATATATATATATATATAATATATATATATATATATATATATATATATATATATATATATACTGTATATATATATATACTGTATATATATATATATATATACTGCATATAATCAAATACTGTACTAGATAAGCTCTTAAATTGTAACCCAATCCGACAGGCCATTCCTAAGCTGATTAAATTGCATGGGCAGTAGTAAAAACAAACTTGTGAAATCGGAGACGGTTGTAGTATTTCTGTCCTAGTCTTTCCATTGTTGACAGAGAGAGAGAGAGAGAGAGAGAGAGAGAGAGAGAGAGAGAGAGAGAGAGAGAGAGAGAGTCATATGGACACACTGCTACAGATCACCACCATTTCCACCCATCAACTCGGCTCGCTTCACTCCATTCACAGCACTCAGGTTGAAGGGGGGTGGTTAAGGGGGACAGGAGGGGCTCAAGAGGGGGCGAAGTGTGGCTTTTAACACCTAACGAGCGGCCTAGGCGGTAAATAATATGTAGCCACCAGCGGGGTGTTTTTACCCAAAATAGGGCTGTTTATGTGATAATTTTCATGCCTAAATAAGACCCAGAGCGTAAAACAAGTATCTATCCCTGAAAGGGCATAAACAGAGCTTTCCAATGACACCCCAACGATCCTTGTATGACCGCTAGTTTTCTTGCAACAATCGTGCAACACGAGTGCAAAAACCATGTAATTCGGTACTTTCCCTAAACAATTCACTGTGTAGCGAGTGTGAGAGGGTGGAGGAGGGTGGGATTCATGTCAGTTGGTCCACCGCGGTGGTCTGGAGCAGTCATACGCTCGCTACTCTCCTGCCACCACTTGTCTCTCTCTCTCAACAACATTATGTGCTGAAAATGCCACACGACTTATGTTGTGAGCCGCCACATAGTCCAAATTTCTTTCACTCGACATATGATGCGCGCCGCCAGTTAAGGGTTAACTGGAGGTGCGAGGGTGGCGGGGAGACTGGAGGAGGAAGGGGGGAGGGGGTGGTGTCGAGGGGGAAGGTAGGGGGAGTGGAAGTTGGAGGAGGAAGCGAGCTTCCTCTCATCATGCATAGTCCCATACAGCAAGGATTTTATTTAAAAGTATTGTCAGTGGTTTGGAGAGCTCACATTTTGCTTCTTTTAGAACTCTAGGTGAGAATTTGTCGGGTCCAGGTGATTTGTTTGACTTAAGTTTCTCCAAATATTTCAGTACTTCTCTCTCTGTAATGCTGATATTACTTAGACTGCCTTAGAGCATCAGAATTGTCAAACTGAACTGGCGGTGCTGTAGGGATATCACTAAGGTCTGTTGTTGTAAACACTGATGCAAACAAGGTATTGAGGCCATCACTCATCTGTTCTTCATCTTCTGTGTAATATCCATTCTCATCTACTAACGGTCCAATAGTTGAAGTGACTAATTTCTTCGCTCTGATATAACTATAGAATTCTTTCGGGTTTGTTTTTACTTTGATTCACAACATGTAACTACAGGGTCTTTTTACTTTCCTTAATTAACTTTATGTCTTTACATTTTAGATCTATGAATGTTATTCGTTCATCATTTTCCGAGGTTTAAAATCTGTCATGAGCAATTTTATTTGCAAGCAAACAGTCTGCAATGTCTTTATTCCACTACTTAGGCTAATTATCATTATGGAATGAACGTCAGTTGTTCAATGGTATGCACGTGCGCTTGCACCGCTTTGAAGTAAGTGATAGTGAAAATTTCCCATGATTTATTTATGTAAGTATTTTTTACTCAAATAGCTCCAATCAGTTTCTTTAAGTATTGCTCTGAGTTTATGAAAGTTTGCTTTTTGTTTAAATTTGGGACTTTCTCATTGCTGCTATTTAATTTATTACTATTAAACTTTATGCTGCAACTGATCCTTCGATGGTCGCTGTTACTGAATGTTTCACCAACATTTAAACCCTCCACCAATTCTTCTTTCGTTGCAAGTACAAGGTTAAGCGCATTATTACCACGGGTCGGAGATTGGACAAATGAAAAAGGTTAGCTTTCTTGCAAGTTGGCGTAGAGGTTTGTCCGGAATGAGAAGAAAGCATGTCGCCCCACTTAGTTACTAAAGTCGCCAAGAATTACGGTATCTTGAATGTTACATATTTCTGAAATTTGTTTGTAAATCTCTTGGTCAGTTTGCACTGATTGAGCTGGAGGTCTGTATATTAAAGCTAGTGTTATTTTTTAGTTCCCTGATATTTTTTAAAGAGTACATTTGATATATCGAGATGTAGAAGTCGGCTAAAGGGGATCGGTAGGCGGGGGGCCTGGTATCCTTCTGTCCTTAAATAAATCTACCAACAAAACGAGACAGAGATAGGGGCGAGGGAACGCGTTCGTGGTCCCGGACCCTAAGAATAGGACCTTTAAATGTGCAAGGATGTAGTACGAATGAGAAGCGAGAGGAGATTGGAAGGTTATTTGAAAGAAGGAAGTATGATGTGCTTGCACTGAATGAAACAAAGATGAAAGGAGAGGGAGAAGTGGATTTAGGAAACATGATAGGTAGAAAGTCTGGAGTAGATGAGGGAGTCCGTGGGAAGGAGGGAGCTTATAAAAGAGTGGAAAGAGGTTTAATCAAGGCTAATGTGGGTGCAAATGCGGTTTAAGGGTGAAAGGTGGGTTTTTGTAAGTGCTTATGTCCAGGAAGTGAAAGGAAGTTAGACGAGGTGGAGGGTTTTGGGAGGATTTGAGAGATTGTTTTCAAGGGTTTGAAGAAAATGAAAATGTTAAAGTTTTAGGGGACCTAAATGCTAGGGTAGGAAAGGAGCCTGTTGAGGGAGTCATAGGTAGTTTTGGTGTGGATGGTGTAAATGAGAGTGGAGAAAGACTGAACAATGTATGTGGAGAGTGCAGATTGAGTGTAGGAAATACGTTCTTCAAAAAAAGGCGTATACACAAGTACACATGGCATAGACTTGTGAGGGGAGAGATTGTAGAGAGGGCATTGATGGATTATGTGCTGGTGACAAGGGAAAGATTGTGTAGACTGCTGGATGTGAATGTGATGAGAGGTGAGGCGGAGGGTATGTCGGATCATTACCTGGTGGAGGGAAAGCTAAGAGTTAGGAGTTACAGGAGAATGAGAGACAAGCGTGTAGTAAGAGAGGTAATAAAAGTTAGTGAGTTAGAGAAGAGTGCAAAAGAGAGGGAGTACAAGGAAAGACTAAATGAAAAGTGGATGGAAGTGAGAGAGATGGAAGAGAGAGAAGTAGAGGTTGAATGGCAACAGTTTAAGGAAGGAGTGAAAGCAAGTGCAGAGGTAGTGTGCGGTAAAAGGAAAGTAGGAGGCAGAGGTATCAGGAAGAGAAGCGAGTGGTGGAATGATACGATGAGAGAGGCAGTTGAGGAGAAGAGACTGTGTTTTGAGAGGGTCTTACAGGATGGTAGTGTTGAGGTATGGGAGAGGTCTATCTATCTATCTATTGCCTGACGCCGTGATCTCCGAAGGGGTGGCCACGAACGAATCGCCCCCATGCACCTCTGTTCCCAGTCAGTCGACGCCCCTCCCCCCAACCAGCACCGCCTTCGTTCATGTACTTCCTCACTCCATCCTTCCACTTCTCATTCGGTCTACCTCTCCCTCTCTGTCCCTCCACCTCGCTCTCGTACACCCTCTTAGTCATTCTCTCGCTTTCCATACGTTCCATATGGCCGAACCATCTCAAGTTATTCCTTTTCACACTTTCCAGCACATCTACCTCCACACCACACCTCCTTCTTACTTCCTCATTAGTCTGTCTATCCCTCCATGTAACTCCGCACGCACTTCTTAAGTAATTAATTTCCACTGCTCTCACTCTTGGTCTGGAGTCTCTCAACCTACGTCCATGCTTCGCTTCCGTAAGTCAGTGTCGGGATTACCACACTGTCATGCAAGGACTTCTTCACTTCCATACTGACCATCCTATTTTTTGTTACTGCTTTCAGCGTTCCTACAACCCTCTTCCCCTGGGAGAGGTACAAGGAGAAAAAGAGAGAGGTAAAACGTAAAATTAGAGAAGCGAAAAAGATGCAAACGAAAGGTGGGGTCAAAGGTTGAGTGAGAATTTTGAAGAACGAAAGAAGATGATCTGGAAGGAGGTAAATAAAGCAAGGAAAGGAGGACAAAAGAGGGAAGAGTCAGTGAAAGATGCAAATGGAGAATTACTAGTGGAACCAGTTAAAGTGAGGAAAAGATATGCCGAGTATTTTTAATCTTTGTTAAATGCAAGAGATGGAAGATAAGCAGTGATTGAAGCAGTGGTGGATGGAGATAGGTTACCCAGGCCACCCAGGTGGCAGGGAATGAATGAAAGGATTGAGGAAAATGAGGTGAAAGAAGCAGTGAAACAAATGAGAGTGGGAATAGCAAAAGCTTTGGATGGTATTGCTGTGGAGTGTATAAAGAAGGGTGGAGATGTGATAATAGATTGGTTGGTGAAACTTTTCAATGTGTGCTTTGCTGTGTCAATGGTACAGTCATCAGGATTAATTCGTTTCATTTCCCCTGGACTAGGCGTTAGTAGCACTGCACGGTGGAGGGGTATCCCCTTTACCTCCCTTCTTGTTGGTTCCATACCCCCACCAAAACCCTCCCATATTCTCTCCGACCCCAGAACTACACCCACCCTCCCTTCTCTTGCTCTCACCCAGCTACTTCTGGACCTCACCAATTGCATGTATTCTGAACAACTAATGAAGGAATGCAATGTATCATAGGTAGAGTTAAGTATGAGCTTTACTAAATTTGAAAGCAAGAGAGAGAGAGAGGGGGGAGGGAATGTTCGACGAAAACCTTACATATGATTCGAGTGAATCCTACTGATACATTTAGGCCTACCATTGAAACCTGAAAGTTTCATACCGATTCACTGATGGTTTAATAATGTTGAACTATCATACTCTAATAAAACTGCCAAACTAACCCACGCGAAGTTGTATTTCCTTTTCATCGTTTTAATGGCTCAGGCTCGGCTACGTAACAAGCTTGAGACAACGAGGACCGTCTGTGTCAATTCCACCATGAGTCTCTCCCATCAATGAACACACAAAGTAAACCATTCAATTAGTTTGAATTATTTCTTTGTATAACATTATTTAATATTAATATAACTACTTATTAGCACCGTATACAAGAACTAAACATTTGCTTAATAATTTTCTCCACAAATCTCACTGCTGCCAGACAATTCAGGACTCATTAAGTGTAAACAGCCAATTTGCCAATACATGCTATGAATTATTGCCGAGAATGTGCCCCGTGAGTCGGCCATGTGACTGCATTACGTGAATTCAACACTCTTAACATAGCTATCTACCCAATCATTAGGCCATAATGCTTTCCTAATTGACCATAATGTAACACTACTCTATATAAACGGGACACAAACTACCCTCGGGCAAGGTACTGTAGTTTTTTAAAAGAGGCTCCAGCTTTGAAAATATTACTTGATATAAACAGGCTAAATAATCCTGAAGGGTTGATAACCAATATATATGCCCTATTTTACTAACTACCCCTAGGGCACTCTTACGCTCATCTATCCATTAGGGTGGGGCTTATTTTAAAGTTACCTTTCCCTCCACATTTACATTCACCCATACATTAGGGAAGGACTTATTCATATTGTCACCTTACCCTTAAAACCTTGCCATAGGGTTACTCTATTTTATCAGGTATCTTGTGTTTTAACCAAGTTAAGGGGGGCATTCGCTATGGCTATGTAGCAATATTGGTTGAAACATAGAAAATTGTGTTAAATACTCCCTGAGTAATGGCAAGACATAGCGTATCTACTCCACATAATAATATTGAAAGCTTCACGCCTATTCAAGCTTATTCTCTTGAGATAACTTTCAAGATAATTGGAATTCACATATGTTAAGAATAATTACTTAATAACTATATAACGCTCATTTATTATATCCCAGACTAACTACAAGAGTTATAATATTGAACTGATCTATAATTCTTCTACTACAATACCATTCTGTATAACAGTTTCGTGTATAACCAAATATTCTCATTATACCTTATATATAATTATATAAGTGTGTATATCTACCCCTCATACCTGGTATATCCATAAACACTATACAGTAACGTTAACCCTACTAGTAACGGTAGTAATTAGTAGCTTCAGGTTAGGTTTCGTTTATTTCATATTTTTAATGTGCAGGAGATGGTGATCGAGAGATATGTGTGAAATACTTCATTCCTTCATCAGGTGTTCAGAATATATGTAAACGGTGAGGTGCCAGAAGTAGCTCCTAGATGGGTAAGAGCGAGAGAAGGGAGGGTGGGTGTAGTTCTGGGGTCGGAGAGAAAATGGGAGGGTTTAGGTGGGGGTATGGTAACAACAAGGAAATGGGGTAGACGGGACACCTCTCTACCGTGCAGTGCTAGTAACAGGGAAAATGAAACTAATTAATCCTGACGACTGTACCAATAGACTGGAAGAGTGCATGTATTGTGCCGTTGTACAAGGGGAAGGGAGATCGGCAGGAGTGTTCAAGTTATAGAGGTATTTGTTTCTTGTCAGCTGTATGGCAGGGTGTTGATAGAGAGGATAATAAAGTGTACGGAAGTTGCAATAGGAGAAGAACAGTGTGGATTTAGGGGGGGAAGAGGGTGCGTGGATCAGATGTTTGCAGTAAGACAGTTATGCGAGAATTATTTAGAGAAGCATAAGGATATAATATTATTTTGGGCTTTTATGGATTTAGAAAAAGCGTATGATCGTGTGGATCGTAAAGCAATGTGGAAGGTGTTAAGGATTTATGAAATTGGAGGAAATTTGTTAGAAGCAGTTAAGAGTTTTTATGAAGGGAGCAGAGCATGTGTTAGAGTAGGAAATAGTAAGTTGAGTGAATGGTTTGAGGTAAAGGTAGGTTTGCGACAGGGTTGTGTAATGTCACCATGGCTGTCACCAAACATGGCTTAATATGTTTATGGATGGTGTGGTGAGGGAGGTGAAAATGAGAACTATGGAAAGAGGATTGGGTTTAGTTGGAAAGAATGGTAGAGACTGGGAGTTGAATCAGTTGCTGTTCGATGATGACACAGCATTGGTGGCGGATTCTGAGGAGAAACTGCAGCGGGTAGTCAAAGAGTTTGGTGTGGTTTGTGGAAGGAGGAAACTGAAGGTGAACATCAATAAAAGTAAAGTAATGGAGGGTAATAGGGGAGATCATAGGGTGAATCTAGATGTGAGGCTGGATGGGGAAATATTGTAACAAGTAGAGTGTTTTAAATATCTAGGAGGAACGATAAGCAGGAGTGGAGGTATGGAAATGGAGGTAAAACAGAGAGTGTGTGAAGGAAGGAAGGTTTTCGGAGCAATGGGAAGTATGTGGAAGACGAGAAATCTTGGAATGAAAGTAAAAAGTGCACTGTATCAAGGATTTGTTGTGCCAACAGTGATGTATGGGGCTGAAACATGGGCTCTGAAGAAAAAGGAGAAAAGAAAGCTGGATGTGATAGAGATGAGCTGTTTGAGGAGTATGTGTGGAGTTACTTGTAGAGACGGATTGAGGAATGAAGAGATACGTAGGAGAGTGGGGCAGCAGGAACATTTGTCAGCCAGAGTGGACAGAAGGGTGCTGAGCTGGTATGGTCATGTTGAACGAATGGGAGATAAAAGGCTTACAAAGAGAATATGTGAGTCAGACACAAGGGGAGATAGAAGGGCAGGAAGACTCCCATTGAGATGGAGAGACTGTGTAAGAAAAGCTTTGGATGATAGAGGAATGACTATAGATCAGGCAGGGGAAGTGGTGGTGGACAGGAGTGAATGGAGAATGCTTGTGAATAGTTGAGTGAACATGTGATCATTTGGGGGAAGGGGTCGGGCGCAAGTTGGACTAGATAATAGTCCATCAGGCGCCTGGCCCAGGGAGACGATTAATATGAAGGGTGCGCCTGGAAGTGTGGTGGGCGGACTTGTGGCTTCGGCGGCTCCGCTGCAAGTCTGCCTGCCGGGATCGGAACCTCTCCAGGTGGTCGGGGGCCGGGGGCGTGCTGGAGCGACCTTGGTAACCCTGGTCTCTGGGTCTTCTCCTGGGTGACCTAGATGTGTGTGAATTTGTGTTTTTATCTATGTTTGTTCGTTGTTTTATGTTATTTTTGAGTTTTCCCTGTTCTTGCTCTGTCTTGAGTCGGCCTCCCCCAAGAAAAAAGGAAAACAAATAATAAAATAGAACAAAATAGAAAATACAAATATAAATAGGAAAAGTGGGGATTGGGCCTGCGCATATAGATAGATAGATATCATAGATATTAAGACAGGATTTAGACTTTCTTTGATGAAAAAAACAGAACGCCTCCATTTTTATTGATTTGATTTTTCTCAAACAATGTATAACTGGGAAGTTTATATTCTGCTAGAATATAGATAACATCATGCCTGAAGGACATCAACACATAATTATTCATAAGCATTGGGCTATGGATTTATATAGGTAGTTACATAACATGTCCTACGGACTTCAGCAGACAATGATTAATAAACATAGACAGCAAGAAATGCACAACGTAAATAAATATATACAGAGATGATTATATGAGGATCCTAGTAGTGCTCGTGAGTGTGGCAGGTGTTGGGGGAAAAGCTAGCTTGACTCTAATGTGGTGTGCGTGTAGGACAGAGCTGGTCGTCTATAAGTAATGAGTGACTGAGTGGCAGGATAAACATATAACAGTATATCTATAGATGACTATGTACGTTACAGGTAGCGTGTTGAGGATGCAAAATATATGCAAACTGGCTGAAATAATGATTACATTGTAGGGGGACTGACAGACAGACCACGGATAATATAAGTGTCAACTATCAGTATCTTCTTCAGTGAGGCTGACAAAGATACTAAGAGAACTTAGATACTCCTGACTAACACTCGTTTACAGGTAGGGTACTTACAACAAATAATTTGTTACCACACTGAGCTTAGGGTCACTGGAACACCTAAAGAGGTTATAGAACACTCAGACTCAGCAGGGAAGGTGAGATACTTTCCCTAACCTGGCCTGAGCACCTATTCACTTCTTAAGTGTTCTTCAGCCGTTTTTGACTGCACAGAAAAAGGGCGACCTTTGCCCTTGCTAATGTCAACATAGGCCCCTGTCGCTCCGATGACGGGGGTAGGGGGGACAGGAGGGATGGGGTCCTCATGATTCGCCTTCAGATCCTCTCCAGGGACCAATTGGCGACAGGTGGTGATGACGTCAGGTCACCCGGGTTGGCTGAGGTGACCCGGGAGCTGGCCAATCAAAGGTCGACCTGTGCGGGTTACGTCACTCTCGGTGTGGGACTGTAGCACCGCCATTTGGGTGATTAACTAGTCCACGGGGGTTTGTTTTGACTGTGACTTCGGGCAAAGGGGAGACCCTGTCACTATGGGCTCCCAACGGACGGGGCTGCCCTTGGCTCATGTCATAGGGGGGGGGGGGGGGCGGCGTCGGTGTGGCCGGAGAAGGTAATAAGAGGCCCTGGCTGGCTCTGGATGGTGCAGTGGGGATCCATGGGTATGAGGGCTGGAATGAAGGGTGGTTGCCTGGGGGCGCCTCTGGGGTTGTCCTCACCTCTCGGGGCATGGCACTGGTTTTGTAGAAGTTCTGGGGTGCCCGGCCAGATGTAGGAGAGACCCTCATCGCCTGAGGTCTGGTAGCAGTGGTAGAGGTGCCCTGGGATGCTCTGGCAGGTGCAGGCGGCTAGTTATCAAGGGCGGCTTGCTCAATTCTCGGCATAACAATATATACAGTATATATATATATATATATATATATATATATATATATATATATATATATATATATATATATATATATATATATATGGTGAGTGAGAGAGGGAGAGAAAGAGAGAGAGAGAGAGTAAGAGAGATGAAAAGCAAGCAATGCATATATACGAGGCCCAGTGATTGAAACAGACTGAAAGGAACTGATGGTGATGTGATGGGCTGATAGTGCATGGAAAGGGACAGAGAGAGAGAGAGGGAGGGAGAAGAAATGATAGCGAAGATGGAATTGAGAGGGAAGGAAGGGAGAACTAGAGAAAATGGGTGACTAGAAAAGCGGTAGATACTGTAATATCAGGTTTTTACTGGGGTTGATTGAATACATTAGGTAGGTTCTACTTGACTGGAGAAGCTGAATTCGTGTTAACACATGCACAGAAGGTAATAGAGGATAATTATAACAAAACGTACATTCATATTATTGTATTCACTACACATTTATATCGTATTAAAATGATAGATAATGGTATATATATATGTAAAAGACGCACGAACGAGGTTCCACAATATTTGATCACTTAAGACTTGGCTTACATAATATTGTTTAGTACTCCCTTCAATCGAGGTAGATCACGCGATACAGGAATAGTTACTAAGTACTTTTTTATAACTGGTTATCACTAATACTTTTGATACTTTGCTTTATATGAATAATTAGAACTTTAAACTAAGTACTTCCTTAAAATAAGTGGGCATCACTAGTACTTCATTTGTGTTTCAAATAGCATAATAACAATATTAAATAATTCGCTGAAGTACTTCCTTGTATATAAGGTGCTTTGTCGCTAGTATTTTTAATCTTTTACTGGTATTATATTTACGCGTCAACACTAAGTACTTTCATTAATAAATTATTATCACTAATAATTCTTATGCTTTTCAATATGAATACAAATATTACATAATGATTTAATTCAGTACTTCCTTTTATCTGTAAGGTGTATCACTAGTACTTTTTAGGGGTTTCACTGTATGTTATAATAAATAGCACTCTGTAGTCTTCTGGTGAGAATCTGGGCCGTGGTGGTGGTCCTGACGTGGCTGGGTGACAGTGGATGGAGACTCGAACTCTTGGGTGTTGGGTCTTGAATAATACGTACAATATGCCAGTGCATCTCTACAGTACTATCGAGCTAACGTAGCAGAGAACTCACTAACTACTCTGACCGTTTGATGTAGACCTTCCAGTACTCTTGGGTGTTGGGCCTTGAATGTCATACGCAATATGCCAGTGCATCTGCAACATGTCATCGAACGAACGTAAGAAGGTTGTTTATGACGCAATGTCTCTTGACTGTTCTGACCGTTATAAGAGTCATTCAGTGACTGGGTTGATGAAGTCATTTTTGTCCTTTTCCAATATCGTATCCCAGAACCAGTGCGTGGAATTCTGTATCAGATGGACTCTATTGCAGAGTGGCGTTATGCAGAGTTGCTACGGTATCTCATAGAGCCCTTGTCTTACAAGAGTCCAGCCAGTGTGTGAACTATTAATAAGGTGGAGGTGGTTTGTTACTAATAGAGCGCTTAACAAGTCAGCATTGTGACGCCTGCCAGCGTTGGCAGAATCGCCTCCCGGTAGCCACTAGCGCTCGCCTGGGCAGTGAAGTGGGCTACAGTCTATCTACAATGTTGTACTTTCTTTCTTGTGAATCGTCATGTCACAGGCAGTATAGAAGTGGTCTTTATTTTCGCCTGTGACAATGCATTATATTTTATATCATGAGTAGAACATAAGATGCATTGTAGTGAAGTTAAGAGAGAGGGAGCGAGCGAACAGCGTGGGGGCAGTGAGTGTTGCATTCCCTCCTCCTTCCTCCTTCCCGGAGGAGTCCCTCGCCCGCGTGGGCTTTCTCTCGGTTTTGATTGGCTGGTGGTTCCTGGCACCTTCTGCAGGCCTGCTGCCTGGTGACGTAGCGGCCTGTGATTGGCTGACCACCATGCCTTTGTGTGATCCTGGGGGTCCCGAGGAGCTACTCTCTTCAGAGCTTGCCTGACCAGCATACCCTTAACATCTCCCTTGCCACCTGTCCCTCGACTTCTACCTATAGAACACTTTCTCTCTCTCTCTCAACGTCTTACCTCTCATTCTTCCACTCTATTTAATATCATAACTCCCCTTTGGTTCTGCACGATTTCATATATCGGCCATCGTATTATATGCTGAAGCTCTCAGATATTACATGTTTAGTTAGGCATTTTGGAGGGGTTACCATTTTGTCTGTAGAGGCTCGACACACTCACGGTGTCTCCCTACCTATTCCTTGGCTGTCTGCTGGGCTATTTAATGCTAGACTGGGGTAAGGCTACTCGTGTTGTGATTTCCGATGTGTACCAGGTTTTGTTGAACTTGTACAATCGCAACGGATACGTGGGAAGCCTAGGTGGTCTTTCTGACTGTGTACCTTGTGAGTTTAGCACTGTGTTGCGAGTGAGGGCTTTTGCCTCTGCCACCCAACACTGTGCTAACTCGTTTTGCTTTGACTTTGAGAGGGTCGCCAGGAGAGAACCAGATACTAGCGATCTGGATCTCTCAAGAGAACACCCCGTCATTTAACGTAATTTGGCCGCACAGTCTTAAGGACCTCGCTAGGCTACGAGCCGCTTGCTCAGCCATTGTTTCCTAGCCTACGACATCCCAGCTAGACTTTATTAGCCTAGCAGACACCCGATTAGGATTATAAGCTCTTATGTTATATATGCAGCATTTTTATTCACGTTGGCTGTAAGCCTTGGTTGTTGTTGAGTTGCACAACCCGAGCAGGCTTTTTGAGTTGCCTGAGGAAGCACTTCTTTTGTTGTTGGAGATAATACTATTGCGCATTTATTATTATTCCCGTGCCAGTTAACCCTGTATGTCCCTACACTTGTCATATCTTGTTCCTGCTTTATAAAACAGTTCAAAATCCGATTCGATCATCTTAAACAGCATCAGACTTTCTTCAGAAGATTCCTGCTCGATGCTTTAGGACTTTCGTTCACTTTCTTTAATATAGGAGTGACAGTTTATTATTGTTTAGAATAACTTTAATTATACCTTCTTCTTGTTTGCATTAAATCATTTCAGTGATTTAATTAAGCTCTCTATCCTTTTCCATGTATACATTATTAATGTAATTGTATGTTGTTGTGATCAGGCGTATCAGAGATCATCAGCCTGTAGTAGTAGTGCATTTATACCGAGTTATAGGATACCCCGCTATCGCAGATTTAACTCTGGAGGGTATAGGTGTTTTTGTGCGCCGGCATTATAAGTTCGAGCGCTGGATCTAGTGTTACCGTTGTGGCTGTGTGCCTTTCTAGTCCAATGATTAAGAGCCCTTGTTTTATATGAGTCCCGGTCATAACGGCATTCTTTATTAATAACAACACTGTATCAAGGCAGAGGAACAGATATTAGGTGGCCTCCAGTGAGATCTAATAACAAATTCCTTTGATGAGCCAAGATTTTAAATAAGATTGAGAGCAAGGCTTTACCACCACTGTGGTCAGGGTTTTGCTTCCATATCAAATGGGCCAGAATCTTCCAGCTATTAGGTACCTTCCAGTGAGAGGTATCTAAGAGCTGTCCAACTGTGATCATCTTCACTTTGCCTGCGGTGGTCATACCTTTCTCTGCGTTCCTCCTGATGTTCTTTCTCCGGTTAATAAGGGCACATGTGCGGGGGGAACTCCTGGGGTGTTTGGGGTAGTCCCTCCTGGCCTTATGGTCATGGTGGTCATGCGGCTTGGAGGAAGAATGGCGCATGGAGGTATGGTGTTTATGGAGCCGTTTTGTTGGCTTCCTTTCCTTGGCAGCTTTCCTTCTCCGGTGGGCATCAGGATTGTTGATTGTGATGGTGAGATTCTTTCTGGGTGTTGGAGGGAGTGCAACAGCGATTGCAGCTACTTGGGCACATCTTGGTGGGGTGGTGGTTACTTCCTTCTGTCTTGGGGGTGTGGTGGAAAGCGCGGGAAAAGATCTTGGTGGTGGTGAAGGCGTGGTGCTGATTTTCTCCGGTATTTCAGATACTATAGAAGATAATTATAGAGGAAGGTGGAGATTGAGATGAACTATAAGATAATATGCTGTGTGTAAGAGAGAGAGAGAGAGAGGGGGGGGGGGGTTGAGAGAAAACAAACATACACTGCAGAAATGTAGACATGATGGTAAAAATGGCGACACACAAAAAATAGACGCAATATAACCATGTCATTTGATAATTGAGGAACGAAAATGTCGTTCAGAGAGAAAACAAAAAATTGCCCCTCTAAGATGAGTTCATACACCTCATATTCCTGGCTTCTGTTTAGGTAAATATTTGTGTGACATGTTTTGAGTATAAAACTATAAATGTGATAAGCTTGCAGCCAACTATACTTATCTAACTACGGCCTACTAATTCTAGTGAAAATTAAAATGTCTGGATATAGATGGCTATTTATTTAAGCATGTCAAACTTCTTCCACTGAGAGAGAGAGAGAGAGAGAGAGAGAGAGAGAGAGAGAGAGAGAGAGAGAGAGAGAGAGAGAGTGGGAAGGGGAGATAAGGGTAGCAGAGGAGGGAAAGGAGAGAACGGAGGATATAACAGGGGAGAAAGAGAGAGAGAGAGAGATAAGGGTAGCAGAGGAGGGAAAGGAGAGAAAAATAACATCTGATAAAAAGGGGAGAAAGAGAGAGAGAGAGAGAAAACGAAAGAAAGAAAGAGAGAGAGAGAAAGGGAAGCGAAAAAGAAAGGAGAGAAATGTAAAATAGTGTGCGGCGAAAGACCGGAGAATGGAAACATGGGAATAGATAGAATGTGAAGAAAGGAATTGGGAGACAAAGAAAACAAGAATAGGAAGAGAGGGATGGAGAGAAAGGGAAGAGAGGAATAGGAAAAAAAGGATAAAGGGGAATAAAGAATATGAGAATAGAGGAATTAGGAGAACAGAAGAGAAAGAGAGGAAGATAGAATAGGAAGTGATAAATAGGGAGAAAGGGATAGAGAGGAATAACGAGTAAGGAAAGATAAGAATAGGAGGAATGGAAAAAGAAGAATAGAGATAATAGGAAAGAGGAATAGGGAGAATGGAAAGAGCGGAACATTAGGAAAAGAAAGAGAGAGAAGAACATGGAGAATAGTAAATACAAGAATAGAGGGAAGACGATAAAGTAAATAAAATTATCAAAAAGGAGGAACCAGTAAGTGAAGTAAATAAGAGAGAGAGAGAGAGGGGGGGGCATTAAGTGCAGTGAATACAAAACAAGTATGCACAACAAGATAAATAAATAAAAGTGAACTATAGAAAAATGTAAACAAACTAAAATAAACACCAATACTACAAGGAGGAAGCCGGTATCAAGCTATATACTTATCGTATAATTCCGCTCCGTTCTGGAGCGGGCAATTATCGTAATCACTAGCGCGATTAAATCGATAACATCTAGAGTAGCACCTTACTCTCTCTACTAGGTACGTTGTACACACTTTCGAGGCCACTATTAGAAAAGGAAAAGATCAAATATTGATTAGAAAGAAAGAAAACTTAAAGAATCTTGCCCGTTCTATCTGAATCCTTACGCCGTTGTCATGGGCGTACCTCCTTAGCCCAACTGGGCTTAAAGGGCATCTCGTTATCAAGTTACCAAGAGGAAGATTCGATGGGCAGGGGTACGGTGTGAGGGAGGGATACTATGACGTTGGATACTCCGAGGCTACTACCAAATAGAAGGTTTTCCTTCTTTGGTATTGGGGAGGTGTCAAACCTCCCAATTTAGTAGTAGCCTCTACGTTCCAACGTAGAGCTAGAGTACCACATTGGAGGCGGACATCCATCGAGAAAGATTATGTAAAATCTTAACGTAGCAGCGTACGAACGTACAACACGAGCTGTGTCCTGAACGTAAGGTTTACTGGCCCGAAACGACCGACACAGGCGAAGCCCCACAGCACGTCGACCTAGTCTCCTACTGGTCGTAGGCGCCACCTTAAATACCATGCCTTCTGGAATGAATGAAGCAGTTCCTGGATTAATACAGCCCCTTCCACAATATGTTGCTCAAATCTTGGTTTCGAGCACTCAAGAAAAACATTAAAGGTGATTACAGAGTATACGATAGGGCTTAACAAAATATAACTCATTTTGTCAATAAGGAACCTGAGCAATAAGGACTGGTTAAGAGCTCTTTGTCTCATTTATTTCGAAATGTGTAGACTACAATGCTAGCTCATTGTAGTTATATAAATAATACATTGGCTTGAAACTGTGCACTAAAATCAGATGCTCAGCCTTAATATGAATGCATTATGCAACCATGAATGCAATTTATGAGATTTAGCACTGTCATTATATGGAATATTGTTTTTCACTTACATTATAATTTTGTCTTGCTCAGAAGTAACTTTCCTATGACATTTTTCAGTAAAGAAGTTCAATGAAATTGTAGATAGTATTTTTCTCAATTTGCAATTATGCACGATATAATATGTAAATGTACACTAAAATTATCTTCAAATGAATGGGCCGCAAGGGATTTGAGATACTACTTCCCTGTAACACACACACACACACTCTCTCTCTCTCTCTCTCTCAATAACATAAATGAAACCCTTGTGCTGCATTTAATTAACTTTTCGTAATTTTCAACTGTCTCTCATTTTATTATCGTATAGTTTCTCTCTCTCTCTCTCTCTCTCTCTCTCTCTCACGTCCGCAGCACAACGCATCTTCTTTCCGGCAGAATTAATATTGACAGTCGGGCGGCCAGCATAACATAGCACTATACAGGCAAGAGTGGCGGGGAAATAGGGGAAGAGGGAGTGGGATGGTTGGTGAGTGAGTGGGATTGGTTGAGGAGTGAGTGGTAATGGTTGGGAAGTGAGTGGGAATGGTTGGGGAGTGAGTGGGATTGTTGGGGAGTGAGTTGGAATTGTTGGAGAGTGAGGGGTAATGGTTGGGGAGTGAGTTGGAATTGTTGGGGAGTGAGTGGGATTGGTTGAAGAGTGAGTGGTAATGATTGGAGATTGAGTGGGATTGTTGGGGATTAGTGGGAATGGTTGCGGAGTGAGTGGAATTGTTGGGGAGTGAGTGGGAATGGTTGGGGAGTGAGTGTGATTGGTTGGACAACGAGTGGGATTGATTAAGGAGTGAATATGATTGGTTGAGGTGAGTGGGATTGGTTGGAGAGGGAGAAAAAGAGATGGCGAGTAAGTGGGAAGGAGTCTGAGGAGTAGTTGTCGAGTAAGTGGGGAGTGGGGATTGTTGGTGAGTGGGGTTGTTGGGTAGTGAGTGAGAATGACTGAGAAATTAGTGGGAATGGTTAGGGAATGAGCAGAACGTTTGGGGAGTGAGTGAGATTGTTGGAGAGTGAATGGGAGTGGTTGAGGAAGTGAGTGGGAATGGTTATGGAGTGTGTAAATTTTCAGATAGAACAATTTACAAATTTAGCTTGAAAGGGATCTGGGCGGGCATTATTTAAGTTTGAATACAGTCTGGGAAGGCATTTGTGTTAGCCTAGGGGACAAACTATAATACATTGCTCGAAAATGGCTCGGAAATGTAATGGTTGACCTGCACTGATATTTGAATCGCACCGTAATACTTGACTCACATTACAGCGTCTGACTCTCAAGAACGTTAAGGGGAGATGGGCCGGTTTTTCAGGCACCCCTTATCCCTCGTGTTTAGCACCATTATTTTTTAGATTTTAAGACGTTTGGCCCATTAGTTTGGCGATTTAATGACTTTACACCCCATTTATTTGTCAATATTAAGATCTTTCGTGCTATTTAGCTGTCGATATTTTCCTGGTGAGCGATAGCGGGCCTGTAATTTTAAGACTAACGAGCCTTCGGCCGGGAAATTTTTCTACCGAAACATTTACATATTTATCTTGAACGGGGGTCTAAGGTGTGTTTTTTAGATAACATTCAAGACCTCTTTCGCCGCCTTGTTAGAAATAATTTATTAGGGAAAATAGGGACCAATAGACTCGCCATATTTTTCTCATTATAGTCCGCATGGAGGAATTTCGTTATCGACACTTGAAAAAACCCGATTACACCGAAAAATAACACGAAAATAATGTCCCGAACGTAAACAAAGCATTGCACCCAATGAATCCTTCGACCTGGGTTCTCTTCTTCTTGTTTTGAAAGATGCGGTGAGTGCGATTCACCCAATAAATGGCTTGAACGTTACTCACAAAAAACGATATTATATTATATTATATTATATTAGGGTTAGGTTAGGTTAGGTTAGGTTAGGTTAATCTAATCTAATATAATATTTGTACATTTTGGAAGCGTGCATGGCCTCCCCACAATGTTCCTTACCTACTGTAAAAGCGCGATTCACCCAATAAATGGCGACATTTGACGGAGTATATTCAGATTAATGAATAATGGGTAAGTTAATGCAAATCCTCCACTCAAACCATGATAAACAACAATTAAACACTATATTCCCTGGAAAAAATATAAAGAAACTTGGTAAATAAGGCGGCTCTAGCTGTCTTGAATGTTACCGTTTTTTACAGCTTGATAGAGGTCTAGAGAAGAAACTAAAACATGCAAATATAAAACATACAAATATAAAACATAGCCTACAAATATAAAACATACAAATATAAAACATACAAATATAAAACATACACTAAGCAAATAAATAAGCCCATCTCCCTTTAATGTAGTGTAAGTGAAGCGTTGTGGAGAGTGGAAGTTGTAATGTGAGTGAAATATGGCTGTGAGAGTGAAATATGGCAGTGAGAGGTAAATATGACAGTGAGTGAAATATGACAGTGTGAGTGAAATATGGCTGTGAGAGTGAAATATGGCAGTGAGAGGTAAATATGGCTGTGAGAGTGAAATATGGCTGTGTGAGTGAAATATGACAGTGAGAGTGAAATATGGCAGTGAGAGTGAAATATGACAGTGAGAGTGAAATATGGCTGTGAGAGTGAAATATGACAGTGAGAGTGAAATATGACAGTGTGAGTGAAATTTGACATTGAGAGTAAAATATGGCTGTGAGAGTGAAATATGACAGTGAGAGTGAAATATGGCTGTGAGAGTGAAATATGATAGTGATAGTGAAATATGACAGTGTGCGTGAAATATGACAGTGAGAATGAAATATGGCTGTGAGAGTGAAATATGGCAGTAAGAGGTAAATATGACAGTGTGAGTGAAATATGACAGTGTGAGTGACATATAGCTGTGAGAGTGATATATGGCTGTGACAGTGAAATATGGCTGTGAGAGTGAAATGTGGCAGCGAGAGGTAAATATGACAGTGTGAGTGAAATATGACAGTGTGAGAGACCTATGACAGTGTGAGTGAAATATGGCACTGAGTGAAATATGACAGTGTGAGTGAAATATGACAGTGTGAATGAAATATGACAGTGTGAGTGAAATATGAGTGTGAGTGAAATATGACAGTGAGTGACCTATGACAATGTGAGTAACATATGACAGTGTGAGTGAAATATGACAATGTGAGTGAAAAATGACAGTGTGAGTGAAATATGACAGTGTGAGTGAAATATGCCAGTGTGAGTGAAATATGACAGTGCGAGTGAAATATGACAGTGTGAGTGAAATATGACAGTGAGTGACCTATGACAATGTGAATGAAATATGACAGTGTGAGTGAAATATGACAGTGTGAGTGAAATATGACAGTGAGTGAACTATGACAGTGTGAGCGAACTATGACAGTGTGGGTGAAATATGACAGTGTGAGTGACATATGACAGTGTGAGTGAAGTATGACAGTGTGCGTGAAATATGACAGTGTGAGTGAAATATGACAGTGAGAGTGAAATATGGCTGTGAGAGTGAAATATGACAGTGAGAGTGAAATATGGCTGTGAGAGTGAAATATGACAGTGAGAGTGAAATATGACAGTGTGAGTGACATATAGCTGTGAGAGTGATATATGGCTGTGACAGTGAAATATGGCTGTGAGAGTGAAATGTGGCAGCGAGAGGTAAATATGACAGTGTGAGTGAAATATGACAGTGTGAGAGACCTATGACAGTGTGAGTGAAATATGGCACTGAGTGAAATATGACAGTATGAGTGAAATATGACAGTGTGAATGAAATATGACAGTGTGAGTGAAATATGAGTGTGAGTGAAATATGACAGTGAGTGACCTATGACAATGTGAGTAACATATGACAGTGTGAGTGAAATATGACAATGTGAGTGAAAAATGACAGTGTGAGTGAAATATGACAGTGTGAGTGAAATATGACAGTGTGAGTGAAATATGACAGTGCGAGTGAAATATGACAGTGTGAGTGAAATATGACAGTGAGTGACCTATGACAATGTGAATGAAATATGACAGTGTGAGTAACATATGACAGTGTGAGTGAAATATGACAGTGTGAGTGAAATATGACATTGAGAGTGAAATATGGCTGTGAGAGTGAAATATGACATTGAGAGTGAAATATGGCTGTGAGAGTGAAATATGATAGTGAGAGTAAAATATGGCTGTGAGAGTGAAATATGACAGTGAGAATGAAATATGGCTGTGAGAGTGAAACATGGCAGTAAGAGGTAAATATGACTGTGAGTGAAATATGACAGTGTGAGTGACATATAGCTGTGAGAGTGAAATATGGCTGTGTCAGTGAAATATGGCTGTGAGAGTGAAATATGGCAGCGAGAGGTAAATATGACAGTGTGAGTGAAATATGACAGTGTGAGAGACCTATGACAGTGTGAGTGAAATATGGCACTGAGTGAAATATGACAGTGTGAGTGAAATATAAGTGTGAGTGAAATATGACAGTGAGTGACCTATGACAATGTGAGTAACATATGACAGTGTGAGTGAAATATGACAATGTGAGTGAAAAATGACAGTGTGAGTGAAATATGAGTGTGAGTGAAATATGACAGTGTGAGTGAAATATGACAGTGTGAGTGAAATATGACAGTGCGAGTGAAATATGACAGTGTGAGTGAAATATGACAGTGAGTGACCTATGACAATGTGAATGAAATATGACAGTGTGAGTGAAATATGGCAGTGTGAGTGAAATATGACAGTGAGTGAACTATGACAGTGTGAGTGAACTATGACAGTGTGGGTGAAATATGACAGTGTGAGTGACATATGACAGTGTGAGTGAAGTATGACAGTGTGCGTGAAATATGACAGTGAGAGTGAAATATGACAGTTTGAGTGAAATATGACAGTGTGAGTGAAATATGACAGTGTGAGTGACATATTACAGTGAGTGACCTATGACAATGTGAGTGAAATATGACAGTGTGGGTGAAATATGACAGTGTGAGTGACATATGACTGTGAGTGACATGAAAGTGTGGGTGAAATATGACAGTGAGAGTGAAATATGACAGTGTGGGTGAATTATGACAGTGTGGATGAATTATGACAGTGTGAGTGACATATGACAGTGAGAGTGAAATATGACAGTGTGAGTGAAATATGACAGTGTGGGTGAAAGATGACAGTGTGAGTGACATATGACAGTGATTTAAAAATGACAGTGTGAGTGAACCATGTAAGTTTTAAGGGGAGGCTGAACCTTACACCCCCAATTCACCCTGTATAAGAGATTTTGTTTCTGACATTATACCATCTTATTTCCAATGGAAATACTAAGACTCGCTGAAAAAAATCAGCTCTCTATGTGCATGCGCGCACGCGCGCGAGCTCAGAATTTTATTGCACTGTATGGGAAATCAACTAGTCATTGAAATGTTTTCAAATTTCCCGCAATTTATTTTGGCGTATCCTACAAGCATCCCCTACAACTAAATGATCTAGTTTTCCCACATTGAATAATAGAAGGTGCCGAAAAAAATATAATATATATACATTTTTTGGTAGCCCAAATTTTGACATGAACAATTTTGAATCTCGGAAAATATGGAAGATAAGGCCATTATCTAATCATATTACCATTGCTATATAGTCCTATATACAGTATAGTGTGTAGAAGGTGAACGAAGCAGAGCAATATACAAAAATGTAGTTGCACTTGGAGTGGCCAATATATGATATCTGGTAATTGCAAAACCTTTAAATTCATACCTATGAAGTGACAATTTTTGGGAAAATAACTAAGTTACTCCTGCCTGAGATGTTTTCTATTATTAAGCTGTTAGAGAAAACCAAGTTATATGGGATACTCATGTAAAACATCTTGGTTCATTGGCTTTAAAAATCGTTATACCAATTTTTTTTAACAAAATCCATGATATTGGGGGCCACCGGAGGGGGGGGGGGGGGGGCTAGGGATGTCGGTCAATATACAGGAGGCGCTACAATATAGGTAGCAAAATTATAATGGTAGTTTTGGGTTCCTATCATCATATGCTTCATTTCTATATACTTTTTATCCCCGGGAAAAAAAAAAAAAAAAATCTTGGGTTTTTTTTTTTTTTCTTGGATTTTTTTTTTTTTTTTTTATTAACCTAACCAAAAAACCTAACCTAACCTAACCTAAATGTATTTGGGGCTATTAGGTTAGGTTAGGTTAGGTTTTTTGGTTAGGTTAATGACCAAAACAAAAAATCCCAAGAAAATAAATGAAAAATCCCAAGATTTCTTTTTTTTTTCCCGGGGATAAAAAATATATAGAAATGAAGCATATGATGATAGGAACCCAAAACTACCATTATAATTTTGCTACCTATATTGTAGCGCCTCCTGTATTATTGACCGGGATGTCATATGGGTGTTTAAGCCCTCATATGATAGTTTCTATTGTTTACAGAAGACTTTTAGACACACAACACCAAAACAAAAACAAATTTGGGCTGAGGGTAAAAAATGTTGTTGATTGGGGGTTTTGGTTGAACCCCGGTTCGGGGGGGGGGGGGTGTTATGGATGCGATATGTTTTTTTTTTTACCCTCCTATGCTATTCTCCTATGTTGAAAGAAGCATTTTAGAAGAAGAAAAAACAAATGTGAAATTTTGACTGAATTGGGGGATTAAGGGTCTGCCTCTGAAATGTGAGGGAGAGGGAAATATGTAAGTTTAAGAGGGGAATGGTTGTTTTGTGACCCTCTCTCTCTCTCATGTTTATCCCCATTAATGTTCCGATTCCAAGACGTACGGCCCATTAGTATGGCAATTTTAGGACCTTTCACCCCATTTCTTTGTCAAAATTTAGACCTTTTGTGCCATTTAGGTGTCGATTTTTTCCTGGCAAGCAATAGCATGCCTGTAATTTAAGTGGAACCGGCATCCGGCCGTCCTGCCGGAAAAATGTACAAATTTATTTTGAAGCGGGATCTTGGGGATGTTTTTTTTAAGTTTGATGAAGGTCTCAGGAGGAAACTAAATAATAAATAAATAAATAAATCTACCAATAAATAAACCCTTCCCCTCTCCAGTGAAATGTTATGGGGAGGAGGGAGAGCCTCTTTGTCATGTAGGAGTAACTTAATTATTAACCGTCCTGTACACTGTGAACACCGAACGTTGGGAGGCCTATGGGGGAATTGGAACTATTGACCCGTCCGTGTTAGATGACAGGTGGGCCTGGAACTTGTGTTACACCATCTTAACCCACTGAGCCCCAGCGATGCAAACAGTGCGTCAGCAATGTATGTAACGCTAAACCCCAGCGACGCAGACGTCTGCATCAGTGTCACTCCGGTCCCAATTACTCCGGTCCTATGGCACCTAGAGGGCTCAGATTTGTATGGGAACTGTGTAAGTATCCCACGCAAGCATGCTGATGGTTGAAAACTCTCAAAGTTTTTTTGACCTTTTTTATTGTTTTTTTGGGGGCGGTCCTTCATTCCTAACCCATTCGCTATTGTTTCTGGGAAAAAAAAAAATCAGAATCTGCCGGTCCTGGGTGGTACATTTATAAATATTTAGCTGGGGCTCAGTGGGTTAAATAAGGGGAGTTTTTTTCTGGACCCATTTAGGTGTCGTTATTTTTCCTGACGAGTGATAGCAGCCTGGAATTTAGGAGGAATCGGCCTACGGACGGGACCATTTTCTCCTGAACAATGTACAAATTTATCTCAAGAGTGGGTCTTGGGGGTATTTTTTGAAGCTTGATGGAGGTCTTGGTTGGCAACTAAATATAATAAATACATAAATACATGTATAAATAAATAAATACAAATCTCCCCTTTACCTTGTCTTTCTGAGTTTGCCAGTTTTGTTTATATTATAGCTACCTCCAGACGATTATATCAAACTTAGCAAGGACCTGTTAGAGTTAGAGGGTGAATTGTGAGAGTACTTAATCCTTTGATATCAAAAGGTTCGTCCTAAACTGTGTCAAACCCAAGACGGCTGAGGAGTTGAGCATATGGTGGGAAGGGAGGCGAATGAATGCGTTTTCTATATACTTACCCTTTGAGTACCAGTGACGTGGGTTATATTTCATTCTACATCAACTTGGCTATTTTTAATACCACAGATCCTTTCTAAACTGTACAAATTCGTTTAAATTTAGCTCAAGTAAAATTAAAAAGACGTCGCCAGTACAGAAGGGGTTAATATTATCGAATGTTTATTATAGGTATGGCGATATTTGAGTGTAAGGAGAAAAAAACATCCCCAATAGAATCAAATTGGCAAAGGTTGGCAGATCTTTGTTTTTATAAGATCTGTACTCGGCCCCACGCCCTGCTAAATATAGATGTCATAGTTAATTAATAAACCCGATGGGAGAAAGATTAATGTTATATTGTGGTATATTGAAATGTGATGAAAGCTTTTGAGCTATCGGGGTAAGGGGTTTAGAATGATAAAGTCTGTCTATAAAAATGCTTAGGTGTTTTATGCATTTGCATACTGTTACAAGGAATTGTTGTGCCAACAGTACAAAGGAGTACAAAGGAAATCAAGCAACAACAGGTCTAGTGACCCTTCTAGGCTGCTTGTCCTCCAAAACACTGAGGATCAAGTGTCCAAACAGTGGTTTAGAGTGGGTAAGGGAACATTGGAAAGGGAACTACTGCCATGGAACTAATGTCCGTGGCAGTACTAGGAAGTTAGTAGGGGACATATGTGTTAGTAACTGAGGGGAGGATCAATAAAGTTATTCATTTACAAACGCAGTCAGTCGCGGGTTTGATGCGAGATATTTGTCTAGGCGTAGTTTAAATGAATCAACAGTGCTGCAGTCTATAACGTCTCGGGGAAGCCCATTCCACAAGTTGACAACTCGATTGAAGAAGAAATTCTTAGATTCGTGTGAGTTAAAAGATTTACCAATAATTTTGCAACCGTTTCGCCGCGTGTAATTAGATTGGTCGATAGTGAAGTACTTACTACAGTTCATATTGTCGATGCCTTTGATGATTTTGAACACTTGAATTAAGTCACCTCTTAATCTGCGCTGGGTTAAAGGAAATATATTTAATTCTGTAAGACGCTCTTCGTATGGTTTGTTCTTTAGGCTAGGTATCATTTTGGTAACTCTACGTTGAACTCGTTCTAGCTTGTTTATGTCTTTTTGGTAATAAGGGCACCAGCATTGAACGCAGTATTCCAGAAGAGGGCGGACTAAGGAATTGTAAAGGGTTAGGATAACGTCTTTGGATTTATGCTCAAATGACCTGCCTATAAAGCCAATTATTTTGTTGCCTTCTTAACAACTTCTGAACATTGTTGACTCGGTTTTAGGTTACTCGATATTGTTACTCCCAGATCGGTTTCTCTGTTTACATTCTTAAGCTGAGTGCCATTCATCGAATAGTTTGCTTTCTCATTTAGGTGTCCGATATGTACTACTTTACATTTATCCGCATTGAAACTAATTTGCCAAATTTGAGCCCAATGTGACAATTTATCTAGATTGTGTTGCATATCGTCAACTTGATCTTTTGAGAGTACGCTATTTGCAATTTTTGTATCGTCAGCAAATTTTGAGATTGTACAGGTGAGACCCTCATCTATGTCGTTGATGTAAATTAGAAAGAGAATTGGTCCTAGTACCGATCCCTGGGGTACCCCGCTACTTACATTAGTCCATTTAGATGCCTTACCGTTTACGACTACTCTTTGCTTTCTGTCGCTGAGCCAATTTTCTATCCATTTCAACACACCATCTTGTATTCCATGCGCTTTTAGTTTTAGCAGTAAACGTTTGTGGGGAACTTTGTCAAAGGCCTTTTGAAAATCAAGGTATATAATATCTACAGCTTTACTCTCATCGTAGAGGTTGAGGATATCGTGGAAGAAGTCTGAGAGGTTTGTTAAACAGGAACGTTTTTTACGAAAGCCGTGTTGAGTATCTTTAAGTATGTTATTTTCCTCTAAGTGATTTACGAGTCTGTCTCTTATGACCCTTTCTAGCATTTTACATACAACTGAGGTTAAGCTAATTGGACGATAGTTACTGGATAGGGATTTGCTGCCTTTTTTGAATATCGGTGTTACGTTGGCTATCTTCCACTGATCAGGCATAGTTCCAGACTGCAAGGATTTATTGAATAGTAATGTCAGTGGTTTGGAGAGCTCATCCTTAGCTTCCTTTAGAACTCTAGGTGAGATTGTATCAGGTCCAGGCGTTTTATTTACCTTGAGTTTATCTAAACAATTCAATACTTCTCTCTCTGTAACGGTGATATTGCTTAGAACATCTGAATTATCAATCTGAATCGGCGATGGTGTAGGGATATCACTGAGGTCTTCTGTTGTAAAAACTGATGCAAAGAAGGTATTGAGGGCATTACTCATTTGTACTTCGTCTTTGGTGTATTCTCCATTTTCATCGACTAACGGTCCAACAGTTGAAGTAACTACTTTTTTCTTTCTGATATAACTATAGAATTCTTTCGGGTTTGTTTTACTTTGATTCGCAATATGTAACTCTAGGGCCTTTTTACTTTGCTTAACCCTTAACTGTCGGCGAGCAACATAAGTCGAGTTAAATAAAGCTGGACTATGTGGCGGTGCTCGACATAGGTCGTGTGGCAATTTCAGCACGTAATGTTGCTGAGAGAGAGAGACAAGTGGTGGCAGGAGAGTAGCGAGCGTATGACTGCTCCAGACCACCGCGGCGAACCTACTGACACGAATCCCACCTCCTCCCTCCCTCTCTCACTCGCTATATACGGAATTGTATGGGGAAAGTGCCTAATTACATGCTTTTTGCACTCGCGTTGCACGGTTATTGCAAGAAAACTAGCCATCATAGAAGGGTCATTATGGTGTCATTTGAAAGCTCTGTTTATGCCCTTTCAGGGATAGATACTTGTTTTACGTTCTGGGTCTTATTTAGGCATGAAAATGATCACGTAAACAGCCCTATTTTGGCTAAAAACACCCCGCTGGGCGGTACATATAAATAAACCGCATATGCCGCTCGTAAGGTGTTAATTAACTTTTTGGCTTTGCGTCGTAGCTCTGCAAATTTCACCCGTTCTTCGTCATTTTGTGAGGATTTTAATCTATCATTAGCACATTTTTTAGCAAGCAGGCAGTTTGAAATATCTTTATTCCACCATTTGGGCTTATTATTATGGCCTGGACGCCGTATTTTCGATGGTATGCAGTCTTGCACTGCTTTTAGGTAAGTGGTTTCGAATAACTTCCAAGATGTATTTATGTTGTTATTGTTAATTAAAAAGCTCCAGTCAGTTTCTTTAAACATAGCTATAAGTTTATGAAAGTTTGCTTTCTTGAAATTAGGGACTTTTTCGATGCTACTATTTGGTTCGTTACTAGTAAAGTTTAAAGTGAAAGTTATCGTACGATGGTCGCTGTTACTGAATTCATCACCAACATTCAAATTCTCTATTAATTCTTCTTTTGTTGCAAGTACAATGTCAAGAACGTTATTACCACGGGTCGGTGTTCGAACAAATTGATAAAGCGAACTCTCTTGCAAGTTCGTATACAAGTCATGTCCGGAGTGTGAAGTAAGAGTATCGCCCCACTTGGTCACAGGTAAATTAAAGTCGCCAATAAATACGGTATCTTGTGAGTTACTTACATCTGCAATTTGTTCATTAATTTCTCGGTCAGTTTGCACTGATTGAGCTGGAGGTCTGTATATTAATGCAAGTATTATTTTTGTACCTTTATTATTCTTTATTAGCACAAAATATGTGCCGACGTTCACAATTTGAGGTTTTGACAAGAGGGTCGGGTTAAGACTTTCTTTGATATAAAATAAAACGCCACCTCCATTTTTATTTATTCGGCTTTTCTCAAACATTACATAACCGGGAAGTGAATACTCTGCTAAAAAGTCTCTATCTACTGTATTGAGCCAAGATTCTGTTATACCAATCACATCATAATTTTCAGTACACACTAGTTCCTCTAAATCTGAAAATTTATTGCGTATGCTACGAGCGTTTGCATAGAAAACCTTTAAAGTTGCGGTTTTAGAACTCACGGAACGTTCTTTAATCAAATTTTTGGTTCTGGTCGGATTTACATTTACATTCATGGCTGACATCGGTCCTCGGTCGTTATCCCTGGCGGTTTTGAATTTGGGTCGTGTTAGTGGAGCTTTATCCAAATTCGCGGTTCTTGACAGATTAGCATTTAATTCCTTCGCAGGTTGCCGCCCTCGCTGTCTTCGGTCCTCCTTCCTGGTTGTCCTGTGCTGAGTCGATTAATTCTCCGAAAATCCTTCACCGCATCGTTGAGAAGACGCCCAAAACGTGCTGCTCCCACCTGGTTCAGATGAACTCCATCGTCCGAAAACAAATAGTCATCGTAGTAGAAATTGTCCCAGGTGTCGACGAATCCTACGTTTTCCTTCCTGCAGAGGTTTGCTAGACAACGATTTGTGCTGGTGGCTATGTTGTAAAATCGGCTCTCTACACCAAGCCGGGGGACGATTCCTGAGACGATGATCCTTGATGACTTCTCCTTAAACGACTTGATCAGCTGATGTATGAGGCTCAGACATGGGCTCTGAAGGAAAAGGAGAGAAGAAAGCTGGATGTGATGGAGATGAGCTGCTTGAGAAGTATGTGTGGAGTTACTCGTAGAGACAGATTGAGGAATGAAGAGATACGTTGTAGAGTGGGGCAGAAGGAACATTTGTCAGCCAGAGTGGACAGAAAGGTGCTGAGCTGGTATAGTCATGTTGAAAGAATAGAAGATGAAAGGCTTACAAAGAGATTATGTGAGTCAGATACAAGGGGAGATAGAAGGGCAGGAAGATCCCCATTGAGATGGAGAGACTGTGTAAGACAAGCTTTGGATGATAGAGGAATGACTATAGATCAGGCAAGAGACGTGGCAATAAACAGGAACGAATGGAGAATGCTTGTGAATAGATGAGTGAACACGTGGTCATTAGGGGGAAGGGGTCGGGCGCAAGTTGGACTAGATAATAGTCCATCAGGCGCCAGGCCCGGGGAGACGATTAATATGAAGGGTGCGCCTGGAAGTGTGGTGGGCGGGCTTGTGGCTTCGGCTCCGCTGCATGTCTGCCTGCTGAGATCGGAAGCTCTCCGGGTGGTCGGGGGCCGGGGGAGTGCTGGAGGGACCTTGGTGACCCTGGTCTCCGGGTCTTATCCTGGATGACCTAGATGTGTGTGAATTTTTATTTTATTTTTGTGTGTTCATTGTTTTCTGTTGTGTTTTGTGTTGTTCCTATTCTTGCTCTGTCTTGAGTTGGCCATCCCCCCCCCCCCAAACAAAATAACAAAATAAAGACAAGAAGGAAAAGTGAGGATTGGGCCTGAGTAAATAGATAGATAAATAGATAGACTTGCTGTTAATATGGTGGAATTACGAATTATGCCACAATATTATTGATCACTGGCATCTCTATTGGGTGTAAACAAAAAGAATAATACTAATAATTCTCGATTCTGCTAGGGAGAGGGCTGTGTTTTACTGACTATACCCTGTTTCTTTTCAATTGACGGTAAATTGCAAAGTTCCCATCAAGATTTCTCGGCTATTTTGAAGAATTTGTAGTGAAATATAGTGCTAATTATATAAACTTGGTCTTAATATGATGCAGAGACATAGTGGCTTCATATTTTTCCATTAAGTAAAGAGACATTATCTGTTAAGGGATTCAATTTACTGTCAGATGAAATGAAACAGAGTATAGAATGTTGTGGTCTCCGGAACCTTTGACGCACTACTTCTCCTAAACGGCTGCATCCACCACATTTAACAATCTGACCAATATGTTTGCAGAGCCAACGTTAACAAAATGAACCAGCCAGATGTCCACTACCAGCTGTGGTGGCTCTCGCACTGCAATTTTTTTTTAAATTAATGTAGCAGAATCGGGATGTAGTGGATTCATCTATCTATCTATCTATCTATTGCCTGACGCCGTGATCCCCGAAGGGGTGGCCACGAACGAACCGCCCCCATGCACCTCTGTCCCCAGTCAGTCGACGCCCCTCCCCCCAACCAGCACCACCTTCGTTCATGTACTTCCTCACTCCATCCTTCCACCTCATATTCGGTCTACCTCTCCCCCTCTGTCCCTCCACCTCGCTCTCATACACCCTCTTAGTCATTCTCTCGCTTTCCATACGTTCCATATGGCCGAACCATCTCAAGTTGTTCCTTTTCACACTTTCCAGCACATCTACCTCCACACCACACCTCCTTCTTACTTCCTCATTAGTCTGTCTATCCCTCCATGTAACTCCGCACGCACTCCTTAAGTAATTCATTTCCACTGCTCTCACTCTTGGTCTGAGTCTCTCAACCAATGTCCATGCTTCGCTTCCGTAAGTCAGTGTCGGGATTACCACACTGTCATGCAAGGACTTCTTCACTTCCATACTGACCACCCTATTTCTTGTTACTGCTTTTAGCGTTCCTACAACCCTCTTCCCCTGTTGTACCCTCTCCTGTGGATTCATCCACCCTTAATATATTGATAATGTTAAGATTACTAGTGATGTGATGCATACAATCAGGGTTGGATTGTTAGGGCATCTGGGAAGGATGATTGAACTAAGGTGGGTGAAAAGATGCAGGTCCGTGAGCGTGACGGGAGCTGCACCAAAGGGGTAGACCAAGAAAGACATGCGATCAGTTTCATACCGTCTGATCTTAAAGCTAAAACCTGGCACGTGAGGCAGCTCTGAACAGGGCTGCCATTATGACGTAAGACTGAAACCACACTTCGCGTAGAACATTCACTCTTTAAATGTATGTATGTATGCATGCATGTATGTATGTACGTATGTATGTATAATAATATTAATAATACTAATAATAATACACATTATACTCAGAATTGTTGCCTAGAGCCTTAGTTATGATTAAACACTTTAATAACCTAGTTATAATATTGTACAAGTCCATATACACTACCTTAAATTGACAAGTTACATGTTCCTACTGTTTGTACAGTATATCTGTTACAGGAAGTTGTGTAATAAAACAAGAATTACTCGATATCCATAGTGAATTTTTAACTTTTTTACGGCAACTATTAGACAATTTAATTTAATTAACAAAGGGTTTCCAGTAATTAACAGGCTTAGAAATATCTCACCTAACTCGTTTTTACTACCGTACCACATATTTGTCTTAAACTGCACAAAATCGTCTAAATATAGCTAGAATATAAATAAAAAGACGTCGCCGGTACAGAAGGGGCTGGAGCACAGCGCAACACAATGTTGGGTAGCACTATTCTTTGTCATTAAACTTGGCTACATTATTTATATAATGGAATTTGTCAGTGAGTCAGTCTGTACTGTGTGTGTGTTTGTATGTTGAGATATTCGCAGAGTATCTCAAGAATGAACCTTTAGATTTCGAAGAGACTGTCAGTCCCTTCATTTTGTAGCAAAACAGATACTATACACTTGTTGTTAACCCATTGAGAATTATGGCGCATTTTGACAGTATATTTTGGTAATCATTAGACAATTTTATACTGTTTAGGAAGGATCTGTCTGAATTATAAGGGTAAAGAATATCTCAATCAAACCTCTGACTTCCATATACCTTTCCTAATCTGAATAAAAGCGTTTAACAATAGCCAGAAAACAGAACAAAAGTGCGTCATCGATCCTTAGAGGGTTAACATTGGATGATGATGCCCCGCCCCTACCCTTCATGGACCCACCCTAATACTATCCATACAAGTGTTTGTTCGATAATCGCGATATTCGAAAAACTAATTATTGGTTAGTTGCTGACTTCACATAACAATTTTGGAGATAAAGGGATGACCTCATTGCGGGGTAGGGACCTTGACTCCAATCGTTAACCCCTTCTGTACCGGCGACGTCTTTATATTTTATTCTAGCTGCAGTTAGATAATTGTGTGGCGTTTAAGAAGGATCTGTGGTAGTCAAAGGGGTTAAGTGAGATAGTTCGAAGCCTGTTAATTGCTGGAGGCCCTTTTAAATACGATTAACATCGTCCAATAGTACCTAGAATACAATTGAAAAGACGTCGCCGGTACAGAAGGGGTTAATATGCCATGATGATAAACATGCACCAAGATTCGGAGTCCCAAGGATGGGTGGGGGGGGGGGGGGAGTGCATGAATGCCCCCACACACGACCGACCTTCCCCTGAGACCCCTCTAAATGCTCTGGACCACAGCCTGTCACTCTTACTTTCAACTTTTGCAATATTCGCTGCCTTTCCACTAATTTTCATTCAGTTGAACACCATCTCTTCTCCTCTAAACCTGATCTTCTTTTCCTCACTGAAACCCAGGTGTCTGAGCCAACTGCCAGCAGCCCCTTCTCTGTATCCTCCTACTTTCTCTATCCTAGTTTCAAAGCCAAAGGCGGATGTTGTGCATATGTGCACAACAAACTCACTTGCTCTCGTGTTCCTGATTTCGACTCCTCTGCATTCTCAACTTCATGGCTCAAACTATCCTGTCATTATCATACTAAATATTTCTGTGCCGTCAATCTTTCCCCTAACTCTACCCACTTTCCCAAATTCTTTGACTATCTAAACTCTAAAGTGGAACACATTCTATCCATTTCTCCCTTCTCAGAAATCTCCATCTTATGAAAGTTGAACGTTCACCACCGCCAATGGCTCTCCTCTCTTACTACTGACCAACCTGGTGAACAAGCCTTCGTCTTTTCTATCCTAAATGACATAGAGCAGCTAGTCCAGCAACCAACCCGTATCCCTGATCGCTTCGGAGATCAGCCCAACATCCTTGACTTATTTCTGAATTCTAACCCTTCTTCTTATAATGTCAATCTTTTCTCTCCTTGGTACTCCTCCAACCATAAACTTATCTCTGTTACCAGTTCTATCTCTCCAGTACGGCCACCCGATCTTCCCAGCCGGTGGCACTTGTGGCACTTTGGTGCTGCCGACTGGGAGGCTCTTCGGCAGTTCCTCTTTGATTTCCCATGGAATGACTTCTGCTTCCGTGGTCGAGGACCCTCGGAGAATGCTGAACGCATTACCGAGGTAATCCTCTCGGGCATGGAAGCGTACATTCCATTTGCTTTCTCTCAGTCTAATGCAAAAGGATCTTGGTTTACTCACGCTTGTTCTACTGCTGTCCGCAACAAGGAGGAAGCATTCAAACGGTACCGACGCCTTAAAACTCAAGAGTCTCATTCTTCCTATGTTTCTACCCGGAATCTAGCCAAATCTGTTCTTCAACTTGCCAAGTACTCTTTCATCAATAATAAATGCACTAAACTATCCAACTCTAGCTCCTCTCAGGCTTTCTGGCATCTAGCCAATAACCTCTCCAACAATTTTTCTCGTCTTTTCCTCCCCTTTTCCACACTGATGGCGCAATCATCACTTCTTCCTCTGACAAAGCTGAACTCTTTGCTCAAACTTTTGCTAGAAACTCCACCTTGGATGATTCCGGTGCTATTCCTTCCTCTCCTACTTATGCCTAATATCCTAATCTCTTCTAAAGATGTATTTTCTACCCTCTCTGGGCTTAATACTAAGAAGGCGTACGGTCCGGACGGTGTTCCTCCTTTTGTACTAAAAAACTGTGCTTCCGTGCTGACTCCCTGCCTAGGAAAACTCTTTCGCCTCTGTCTCTCCTCTAACGTCTTCCCTTCTTGCTGGAAGTTTACTCTTATTCAACCTGTCCCAAAGAAGGGTGACCGCTCTCAACCCTCCAACTATCGTCCAATTGCTCTCATCTCTTGTATCTCTAATGTTTTTGAAACTATTCTTGCTTATAAATTTCTTAAGCATTTCTCTTCTCATAATCTACTCACAGACTTATGGCTTCCTTAAGGGTTGCTCTACTGTTGATCTTCTTTCATATCTTACTAAGTCTTGGTCATCCTCCTTTCGGTTCTTTGGTGAGACCTTTTCTATTGCACTAGACATATCGAAGGCCTTCGATAGAGTCTGGCACAAATCTTTAATTTCTATACTACCCTCCTTCGGTTTCTATCCCTCCATCTGTGCCTTTGTCTCTAATATAATTTCCGGCCGTTCCATAGCTGCGGTTGTGGACGGCCCTTGCTCACTTCCTCATCATATCAACTCCGGTGTTCCTCAGGGCTCTGTCCTATCTCCTATTCTCTTTCTAATTTTCATAAATGATCTTCTCAACTGTACCTCCAGTCCCATCCATTCATACGCAGACGCAGACGACTCTACCTTACACTACTAAATTAGCTTTCCAGATCGCCCCAGCCAGCAATCCCTCAAAAACAAACGTAATGAAGCCATGCAACACTTATCTTCTGATCTAACTACTATTTTCAATTGGGGCAGTGAAAACCTTGTTGCCTTTAATGCTTCCAAAACCCAATTTCTCCTTCTATCTACCCACCCGGAACTCCCAGAGGACTATCCCTTACACTTCAACAATGGAAAAATCAATCATTCATCTTCTTTCAATATTCTTGGTGTCTCTTTTTCTTCTGCTTTCACTTGGAAGGACCATATTACCAGTCTTGCTAAGGCAGCCTCCAGAAGCTGGGTGTGCTCAACCGCCTAGAGGGGTTCTTTACCCCTGCACAGCTTCTTGCTCTGTACAGGGGCACGGTGAGTCCTTGTATTGAGTATTGTTTGCATGTGTGGGGAGGATCCTCTCACACCACACTCCTAGACAAAGTAGAAAGAAAGGCTTTTCGTATCATTAATTCCCGTCCACTCAGCAACTCTCTGCAATCTCTCTCTCTTCGCCGCATTTCTCTTGCTATTCTATCGCTACTACAATAATCAGTGTTCCTCAAGGCTCTCCCAGTGTACCACCTCCTCTACGTAGGGTACGTGGTACCCGTCTTGCAACACAATCCCACCCCTACTCTGCGTAAGAAGAAGAAGAAGAAAAAGAAGGAGAAGAATATAAAGAAGGAAACGAGAAGAAATAGAAAAAATTGAAGAAGAATAGACAGAAAATGAATAAATGAAAGAAGAAGAAGAAGAAGAAAAAGAAGGAGAAGAAGAATAAAATAAAAATAAAACACATATATAACAGAAGAAATATAAGAAGATATTAAAAAAGAATAGATAGAAGATGAAGACATTATAAGAAGAAAAACAAGAAGAAAAAGACAAGAAAGTCAAAACAAAAAGAAAAGAAAAATAAGAATAAGACAAATAAGAAATAGAACAACAACAACAATAAACAGAGCACCATTTGCCACAGTAATGGCTTAATGTGAAAGGGTAATGTGTGGAGATGAAATAGCAGTATTGATCAATGCATATTTTCTTCTATTTTTTGTTCCTTATCCCGGTGGGGTAGGAGTACAAGTCAGGGTTACCAATCAAGGCCGGTAGATAGTAACATTAAATATTAACATAATCCGAAAATCACCAGCATATTGCCACAATCTATAGAATATCACTCTAAAATGGCTCAAATCTCCAGAATATCGCTAGAATAATGCCACAATCTCTAGAATATCCCTCTAAAATGGCTCAAATATTCAAAATATCGCTAGAATAATGCCACAATCTCTAGAATATCCCTCTAAAATTGCTCAAATAACCAAAATATCGCTAGAATAATGCCACAATCTCTAGATTATCACTCTAAAATGGGTCAAATCTCCAGAATATTGCTAGAATAATGCCATAATATCTATAATATCCCTCTAAAATGGCTCAAATCTCCAGAATATTGCTAGAATAATGCCATAATATCTATAATATCCCTCTAAAATGGCTCAAATCTCCAGAATATTGCTAGAATAATGCCACAATCTCTAGATTATAACTCTAAAATGGCTCAAATCTCCAGAATATCACTAGAATAATGCTAGCCTCTAGAATATCACTCTAAAATGGCTCATATATTCTGAACATCGATAGAATAGTGCCACAACCTCTAGAATATCACTACGAAATGGTTCAAATCCCAAGAATATTGCTAGAATCATGCCACAATCTCTAGAATATCCCTCAAAAATGGCTCAAATATCCTAATTATCGCTAGAATAATGCCACAATCTCTAGACTATCACTCTAAAATGGCTCACATCTCCAGAATATCACTAGAATAATGTTAATCTCTGGAATATCACTTTAAAATGGCTCACATCTCCTGAAAATTGCTAGAATAATGCCACAACCTCTAGAATATTACTACAAAATGGCTCAAATCGCCAGACTATTTCTAGAATCATGCCACAATTTCTAGAATATCACTCTAAAATGGCTCAAATCTCCATAATATCGCTAGAATAATGTCACAATCTCTGGGATATAATTAAAATGGCTCAAATCTCCGGAACATCGCTAGAAATTGATGTCGCTAGATATAAACGTTTGCCTCAAGATCGAAGTAAATCCCTCCAGATCTAGTATGAACGTAACTATATTGACAACGATATACACTATTCCAAATAATTAGGCCAAAACTCTTGAACATTAACCTCTGTAACTCAAAAAGGGCTAGAGCTCCACACCTATATCCTGCTTGACCCTTCCCAAATGAAAGGAATATTAGCTCGAATACTCTAGTCGTTTGTGAGTTATACAGATTAATGTTCAGGAGTTCTGGCCTACTATTTGGAACTTGGTATATTACAAGTGGTCCCATATACACCAACAATCTGTAGGGCCCTCAACACTGAACCTGTAACATGGCAGAGGGGGTGAAGTGGGGTGATGGGGACTAGGAGGCACGGAGGTTCACGAGACTGGAAGTAAATAAAATAAACTTATATATACAGTATATACATATATACTGTATATATATATATATATATATATATATATATATATATATATATATATATATACAGTATATATACAGTATATACTGTATATGTTTACTTTTTTGTTTGTTTTTAATTTGTTTTTCATTGTTTTTCTTTATTATTATTTTGTTTGTGACCCCGGGGGGTAGGGGGGAAGTGATATTGGAAGTTGATAAAATAAATGTTATTATTGCGGTACCAAATAAAAGTAGTGACAAAGTTTCGTGTAAATCCAGTAATTTGTTTTATATATTTTTTAGACATCCTTTTTACACATAGATATGTTAACAAACAGGAGCCAGACAAACGGACAGACAAACAGAGAGCGACGATATCATAATATTCACAAACTTCTTTTAGCAGATATAATAATAATTACAATAACAACAACAACGAATGTAACAAGTTCCTACTACTACTACTACTACTACTACAGCAGCAGCAACATGATCCTAAGTAGCAGCAGCAGCAGCCAGAACAATGGATTAGGATGTAAAGGGTAATGTCCCGTGATGAAATAACGCTATGGGATCAATGCGAATTTAATGTATTTGCTGGTAGGGGGTTAGGTTCAGTGTTGCCAATTTAGCTACTTTTTCCGCTAGATCTAGAAGTATAAATTCAATCTGGAGGCATATGTGTACATCTAGTGACATGAATGCTAGCAGTATTCTATAGTTTTTGAGCCATTTTATTGTAAAGATCGTGGTATTATTCTAGCGATTTTCGGCGTGTATTTGCTATCTAGCATATTTGATTTGGTAACCCTGGTTAGGTTACAAGTGGGCCCCGCACAAACTACCAGCCTGGAGTAAAGACCCTTTAGTAAGAGGCAGTGGTCATCTTGTCCTGTGGAATGCATTTTGGAGCCGTACTTACCTGGAACTCTCCCTGAATCCTTCTTCCCTCATCCTATAACTTAAATTGTTCCAAACTCAGTGTGTCCAGCCATTTTGACTCGTACATTCCTTGATTTTGGCCCTGTCACTCGTTCAGCTTTGGGGGAGGCACTCGTCACAGGCAGGCTTGCCTTTTGTCTCCCTCATCCACATAGGGAAAATGACAAAAACACAAACAACAACAACAATGAAAACATAATCAGGGTCATATTATATTTTTGATCATGTTGAATTTGTATCCAAAGATCTAACTATATATCCTGAACCAGTATTACCAAACATTTGTTTTGGGTATGGATTTATTTGGGTGTCAAAAGAAAGCTAATGACACCAGTGGCACCAATATGGTGAAGGTTGGCTGACCTCTTAATACTGGATTTCTAGCCTTGAGTACAGTGGACATGTGACAAGGGGAGATGGCGAGAACTGAGGTGAGAGGGTCTGGCTATAAGGAGGTCATAAGGCAGGAGGTGAAAAACAACTAACAAGAAGAAAAAGGAAAAACAATACAACAGCAACAACAAATAAAATAACTTATTTCAACTTTCTTGGAAAGATCATATTATCACTCTTACTATAATAATCTCCCAGATGTTTGGTGTGCTCAACCGTCTCTGTGGCTTCTTCACTCCCACAAAGCTTCTTCTCTGTATAGGGACATATTGTGCCCATGTATCGAGTATTGTTCTCATTTGTGGCAAGGTTTCCCCATACCACACTTCTCGAGAAGGTAGAGTCAAAAGCATTTCATCTCGTCAACTCACCTCCTATCACTAATTCCCTACAATCTCTCTTTACACACCGCAATTTTACACATCTCTCACTCCTCGCGCTACCGCTATTACAATAATCAATGTTCTTCAGATTTCTCTCAGTGTACAGTATACCCCTCCCTTTAGTGAGGCAGATAGGTAGAGAAATTGTGCATCTTGTGATAAAAGTATAATATTTGGCACACACATTCAAATAATCAATATAATCAAAATTAGATATTGGGCCATCATAGGTTTACTCTACATTGGCTTTGGCAGCCCCCTTTCGATTACTTTCCATAAAATTTCTTAACCTCTTAAATGGGCAGCCCCTGTAGTATACACCATACCCCTGTGCGTAGGTATTTTGATTCATTCATCACTAAAATCGTTAATGTACCATAAATATAATTAATACTTATCCATATGCGACTATTATACGTTTAATATGAAAATAGTAACATGTAACAACAATGAAACAAGTGGGAATAGTATTTGGATGGTCAAAATCGCAAATTATTACTGAGTAGTCCATTCATGAAATGTGAAGCGGAGCGAGGCAACCACAACTCTCGCGAGGTCTGAAGCATGACTGAGTCTCTCACCCCACCCTCTACCTTACCCAACACACTCGCTAGTCACATAACCACACCCTGCAACCGGCTTGCAGATGTTAGCACGAAAATATACCAATGAATAAGGGAATAACAGGGAAAATAGGTGATAATTGAAGGGGTGGGGGGGAAGGAGGGGACTTTGACACATGTGAAGGAGTGATTGGAAGAATGGAGGGGAATTATCTCACTTGAACACCATTTGTTTTTATTTTGTATGTGCACTTCTCTTCTCTTCTTACACTTCTCAGCTTATATCCATGCCTCTGCAGGCTGGGGAGAGCCAGTATTCCTACATCTTTTGAGGTGGGAGGTTGTTCTATCTTGCCATTTTGGCCACATTGCTTGGGACAGCGGGGGGGGGGGGAAGGACTTTTATTACTGTACCCTACGGTACAGTAGGGGTTAAGCACTGATTTTTGCCCCAAACTCTATACCATGGTAGAGATGTCAAACTAGTCTCAAATGACTCATCTGAACATGGGAAACAACAGATATTCAGACAATGTTTGGCTAATGTTGACCGTTTAACTTGTACTGATCCCTGTAGTTCAACATATTAGTGGCAAATGGCAACATTACTTACCAATTTGTGGCATGATGATAAACTACAACAGACTGTACTAATCAAACGGTCCACATTAGCTAAACAATGTCTGAATATATGTTGTTTCCCTTGTCCAGACGAGTCATTTGAGACTAGTTTGACATCTCTACCATGGTATACAGTTTGGGGCAAATATCAGTGCTGAACTCCTCCAATACCAGCGACGGTGAACCGCCATCAGTAGATAATTAACTCCCCAGTCCCAGCGGCGGCGATTCGCCGTCAGTAAAATACTTTCCTTATAACTGCCTGTACAAGCCTGTACCTGGTACCACAACCGTTTGAGCATTGCTCTCGATATGGCAACACTTCTCAGCATATATAAGACCCACTGAAGGGTGAGAGAGCCACAGATAAGGGACTGGGGTTCTCGCAGAGAGGCTCCAGTCCTGACGTTATTCTTGACTTACAGTGTGCTGGCTTAATAATCCAATAGGGTTGATAGCCTCTGAAGTCCTATTTAAAAAAAAAAAATAGAGCCAGTTTTGCCTCATCTCTTGAGGTGGAAAGGTGTTCTCTCTTGCCATTTTGGCCACATTGCTTGGGACTGGGGGGCACTTTTATTACTGTATCCTACGGTAGAGTACGGGTTAAGAACTCATAGACAGTAATTGAAAGGGGGCTGCCAAAGCCAATGTAGAGTAAACCTATGATGGCTCAATATAACATTTTGATTATATTGACTATTTGATTGCGTGTGCCAATGTTGATACTTTTATCACGAAATGCACAATTTCCACAAATTCTGCCACTAAGCCGCTACACTACTTATGGAGAGTGGGGGACACCCACCTTTTTAAAACACTCCCGCCCCTATTCTGTCCAACTCTGAATCCCGGTCTTTCTTCAACTCAACACGCAAGCTTTGGAATTCTCTCCCTCAATCTGTGTTTCTCCCATCTAATGACTCAATGCTTCAAGCTCCATGTGTTCAGACATTTTGAATCTAAAATACCTTGATCTTCTTTCTTTATCACTCTTTAAACTTAGGGGGAGACATTTGTTACAGACAGCTTTGCCAGTAGTAATCTTTAAGTTCCGGGTTCAAAATCACGATATGTCAATGGAAAAATATTATTGGGGTTGAATTTGTGCACTACTTGGTTTCAATACTTAAACAAACAGCCCACCGACGTCATAAAGGAATGCCATCACTATTTCCATTATACAGTACGTTAGCTTTGTATGAATAGTTCCATATTTAAAATAATTATGTGATGGTACTGTACCTAGTGAATAATAAGCTTAATTGGTGGCGTTTGAGAGAGAGAGAGTTGTCCGAGAGTGCGAGATGAGACAGCAAGAAAGTGGCATGGCGACTTTGAGACGACAAAGCTACAACGGGGCAATCAGCGACAACCAAGCCCCGTAGGTCTGTGAAGATAAGGCTATGAACGAGCCAGTAATAATACTCACCTGTCTCATTGCTTTTCTTGCCTTCTGGAGTAAGACCTCCTGGTTTCTAGTCTAAAGCGACTGAATCTACAGGTCCAGAGGTAGAGTGGGAACATTAATTATTAAACAAATATATTGTAACGGATTAATCCGCTACATCCCTATTCTGCTATAGCCTCTTTTAGGGAATCTTGTGGTGCAAGAGTCACCACAGTCGGTAGCGGAAATTCGGCAGTTTCACTTAGTTAATTTTGGCTCTGCAAACAACTTTAGGTAATTTTTTGAAAAGACTCGCAGCGTTATTATACATAATTTATTAGGAAAAGTGAAGCTCTATGGAATCCTTATAATATACTCACATAGATTCCACTGTGGGATAATAGTTTTGATAGTTAACTATAGTTTTAATGTAAATACTACCGCAACTACGAATCTTGTTTCCGAGACCTAGTATATTAACCTAACCAAACAACCCAACCTAACCTAACCTAGACCCAGTACGTGGGATACAATACTAGCCCTTGCATGCCAGCTACTGTGGGTTCATATATTAGACATACAGTAACATCTTCGTAGAACATAACACTTTACCGTAGCGAGTGTACTCCATTCCGAACACTTTTTGTAAACATTGAACATGTCCGTAGCAGAGCTCTCAAGATTGCGGGACTGAGTTTGTTGGTACTATTTATATCGACAAAATCGAGTTACAAAACTTATCAAAACTATTCTCCCACAACGGAATCTATGTGAGTATATTATAAGGATTCCATAGAGCTTCACTTTCCCTAATAAATTATGTATAATAACGCTGCGAGTCTATTCCCTATAATTATCCAACCTTGGTTTTTGCATTCAATGTCGCGGAGACAGCCGTTTAGGAGGAGTAATGCATCAAATATTCCAGAGATGACAAATCTTTGGTAGCAGAATTGTAGCAGGTTCACCTTGTTTATTTTGGCTCTGCGAACCACTTTGGTCTTAGTGCTTAATGTCGTGGAGGCAGCCGTTTAGGGGTAGTGCGTCAAAGACGAAAACATATAAAATATACAAAATAAATAAATAAGTAAATATAAATAAATCAGTAAAACACAACCCTCTTCCTTGCGGAATTGGAAAGATAAATAGATAAATACATAAATAAATTAATATATAATAACTGCAACATCAGCCAGCATAATATGTTAGGATGAAAGGGGTAATGTATGAAGATGGAGTACCAGTAGAGGATCAATGTAAATTTAGAGTAAAACATCTTCCAATGATAGCCAGAATAAACTGTCATAATGTTTTACAATCTTCAAAGGGTTAAAATAAGTAAATATCTATAAATATATACATAAATAATAACCGCAATGTAAAGCAACATCAGCCAGAACAATGGTTTAGGATGAAAGGGGTAATGTGTTGAGATGTAGTACCAGTAGAGGATCAATGTAAATGTAGTGTAGTGATACAAGTGGTCTACCATACACCAGCAGCTTCAAGTACACTGGACCTGTGATGAGGGAGAGGGTCAGGGCTGGGGTGACTGTCCTATCCTACACAACTTACTTCCCCCAATCTATAATGCTTGTATTCTCAAACAATTCTTTCATTTCGCAAACGCTTGACACTGAACGAAAACTGTGGGAATGAGTGATGTTTACAGAGAGTACAAGATTTGTATTCACATTTCTGGAGGTAACGTAATTTTCAAATGCTTTCGTCATTTATAGCTGCGCTGTTTACAAATATAAGCATACAAGTTATAGATCACAATTTATCCACGCTAGGCTTGTTTACTTTTGGGTTCATTTGACTGGGTAATGATAAGTTTAATTGGGATAGGCATTAATGAGTTGACTGTGGGAGGCATGACTTGTAGGGGCAAGCATAAATGACTGCATACGAAAAGACACGGGCAAATAGGACCTTAACCTGTGTGAGAATGACTGTCCCCAGCAAGGACCGTGCGTGTGTGTAGGTTGGTCTGACGTGTGTATGTATGTGTGTGTCTGCCGTGTGTGTGTATGTGCCGTGTTTGAAAGTGTGTGTTTGTCATATGTATGCGTGCAGTATGTGTGTGTTTGTATGCGTCTGGTGTGTGTGTGTATCTGCCGTGTGTGTGTCTACAGCGTGTGTGTCTATGTCTGCCGAGTGTGTATATGTGCCGTGTTTGTGAGTATGTTTGCCATATGTGTGTGTGCCGTGTATATGTTTGTATGCGCCTGCTGTGTGTATCTGCCGTGTGTGTGTATGTGTGTATCTACCGCGCGCGTGTGTGTGTGTGTCTGCCATATGTATGTGTACCGTGTGTGTGTGTGTGTTGGACAGACAGGAGGTGAGGTGTGGACAGATGGCCCAGGGAAGCCGTGTGACCGTGTTGTAGAGAGACTGTAGGGGGGGGGGGGGGGGGGAGCAGGGTTCCGCTAGATAATAAACAGATGCCGAAAATGGGCTAGAATAATGCGACACACTCTATAATGGCTTAGATCTCCAGAATATCGCTAGAATTAATGCTGCTAGATGTAAAAATGTGCCTCTTGATTGCAGTAAATACCTCTAGAGCTAGCGGGAAAGTAGCTAAATTGGCAACACTGTATGGAGTGCCAGTATGGAGAACAGATGCACGGAGGGAATATCTTATGTGTACTAGATACCCCACTGTGTCCCAAATCAGTACCATATTGAGAGTTACGGAACCAAGGCGCTAGGGTTCGAATCAGAGCAGCGAGACATTAACAGTGCAATTGTACAGTCGTGGTCAGGAATACGTGAATATCTAATGACAAATAAAAGCAGTGAATCCCAATAGTATAATAATTCAGGATCAAGCAAAACAACAATATAGTTTGCCAGCCTTTCACTAATTTGCCTTACTAAATTGTCCAAAAATACCTGACTACGACTTTGCAGTACTTTTCGCCTTAAATCACCTTACATATGTGACCCCTTATACTTACTACTTATCCCTTAGTGGGGTAGTACTCGCATTTTATGGACCCCCTTCTCCCTCATGTTTAGCATATTAGTTTTGAAATTTGAAAACGCCATTTCCTTTAGCTTGGAGATCTTGAGATCTTTTGCCCCATTTCTTTGTCAATATTTAGACATATCGTGCCATTTAGATCTCGATTTTTCCTGGCGAGCGATAGCGAGGTTGTAATTTCAGAAGGAACCGGTCTTCGGACGTGACATTTTTCTACCGACAAATGTACAGTACAAATTTATCTTGAGAGGGGGTCTAGGGGGTATATTATTAAGCTTGATAGAGGTCTAGCGAGGAAACTCAAAAATAAATAAATAAATAAATATATATATAACCCCAAAACCAAGCACTACTCCCTTAACTCCTTCTGTACCGGTAGCGTCTTTCTTATTGTATCTTACCTACATTTAGACGATTTTAAGAAATTTAGTAAGGACAACTACCAATCAAAAGGCTGCAGACTCTCTCGATTGATCTATTATATCCTTCGTAAGCTTCATAAAATCGCCTAAATGTAGCTGAAATCAAATATACAAGACGTCGCCGGTACAGAAGGGGTTAAAGGATTATGACGTAATTTATAAGTTTATTCTGGCTATCATGAGAAGAGTTTATACAGCTTAGGGAGGATACGTGGAAATTAGAAAGCTACAAACTATCTTATGCTAATCTGAATAAAATCCTCTAATAATATTCAATAAATACAAAACATAAATATGTAATTGTATCTTGAAAGGGTTTATGTCATCTACCAACTTACCTGTGTATAAAACAGTTTCACCTGATTTTCAAGTACGGTAATTTGCTTAACCCTCCTGGCCCGGGCAGGCTCTCAAAATGACAGTGTGGGCTACCAGGGCGATCTGGCCGAAAAACGTCTAGGCCTAGGCTACCGTATTTTTGTTTAGTTTAACTGCTAGAAATTTCCCACGCATCTATAAATGTAGTGCGGTTTCCAATCTGTAGACTGGCGTTGAGTAGAGCTCTCTATGTCAACTGGTTCAGTTGTGATGACGATTTCAGTGGAGAGCACTTGCAGGCGATATTAGCAATATGACGATCTTTTCACTACTGAAACAACGACATACAGACATACAATAACAAACGAGTCTTCTCTTTCTTGTTTTCGGAGGTGCGGTGACGTAACGATCGGCTTTGTTTACATGCGTCGGACGCACGGCGTTCAGACCAAGCTGAATAGGCTTTCAAGCTTACAGATTTTAAAATGACAACCGGGCTCCTGCCCTTCATTCGTGGTGTCAGTTTAAAATGACAACCGGGCCAGAAGGGTTAAGGGGGGTTGTATGCATTCGCCCCCATTCAGCCTATTGTTGTAAGACGTTTATCCCCATCCAGAAGTCGATTTTCTCCTTGCAAGCGATAGCGAGCCACCATTATTTTCGATAATTAGTTAAACAGCTGGCTAAATGTGTACATTTTTCGATAGAAAAATGTCTCCGGCGAAGTCGGATTTCTCCATGAAATGCTGGCTCGCTATCGCTCGCCAGGCAAAAATCGATACCTGGATGGGGATAAATGTCTTAAAACAGTAGTCTGGACGGGGCCAAATGGATACAGCCCAGATAGAAAAAAAAAACAGGTCATCCCACTTAAACTCTTCAACACGATGAAGCATTTCTATCTTTGTTTCTGGCTAAAATTGAAAGATGTTGTGCAGTGTAAAGCCACTTTCACACATTCACGATGTTGGTCCCGATGTACCCCGAGGTACACAAATTGGTACATCGGCAGAGACAGTGACAGGATGTACGCGTTTGACGACGAAGACGAAGCCTCGACGGTGACACGCCGTAGCCACGCCGGGCCAGATGGTACCACGGTTGCAACACGACGGCGCCACGTCAATGCTGTAACGGTCAAAATTCCGGTCAAATCCGTACCCCGACGTACCCTGACGTGGCACGTGGGGAACACGACGAGGGGCGATGGACTTATGATGGTGACACGTGGCCGACCCGACGACGACGACGCCACAACGTCAGGCAGCCTGACAGATATCATCAATACATATGGTGTTAAAGGTATTACGTTCAACGGTCAAGTTTAAGCTAAGATAAGGTCGAATTATTTCTTTGTAAGGTATAGGCGTATGAATGTTTTTATATAAAATCAAGTTTTTGTCGTAGAGAGCTGGTTCTTCGTAAATAACAATCTGTATTCATTGCCGATATACGAAATTAATATCTAAAAACTGTATCGAACGTTAAATTATATGAAAATAGACCATGAAGTGAAGCGAAAATATTTACCAGTGTGTGACAGCGGCGACGGACAAAAAATATTCAGGAAAAAACAAATTTTGTATCGTACATAGGCCATATATGTACCATTAGAAAGCTAATGAAAAATCCAATATATCACTTGCTTACAGAATATTCATTGTCCCATATTTTATCGGTGAAAATGGGGAGGGAAAGTATGGGCGGACTGAACAGTAACCTTCACCTACGGTGAATTTCCACATATTATTATTTTAATTTATTTTGTTGTTGAAATCTTATATAATAACCTTTCCTCTTGCCGTTCATATTTTTTTTTTAAATAACAACAAACAATTATTATGGGTGAAAACCAACTGAGATGGGGAGGGAAAGTACGGGCGGACTGAACAGTAACCTACACCTTCGGTGAAATTCCACATATTATTATTTTTATTTATTGTTTTGTTGAAATCTTATATACTAACCTTTCCTCTTGCCGTTCATAAAAAATTTAATTAAAACAAAAAATATATATTATGGGTGAAAACCAATTGAGAGCGAATATTTTGGTGCGGCTGTGATTCTATAAAAACAAAAAACTATCGTTATAGATTTATTTCTATAAAATCCAATATTGATGATAGCATATTCTAAACACCGTCATCATGTTCAGCGGAAAAAATTGTTGTGATTTATTATGCAAATAAAAATAACGATAAAAAAACGATATACCGGTACCCGTATATCTCATATAGTATATCATATAACAGTGTGTTTAATCTCCACAGTTAGGCTACACTTCGTGATGAATCATATTTTCTCTAATTGTGGAAGGTAAAATGTATTGATATAAACCTATCTTGTGCAAAAGGATCGATATAAACATAGCTTGTGTAAGGATGGAATCGTCGAAACACAGGAACAATCTCCTCTATCTAAACCCATCCACCCACACAAACACTACCTTGTGTTAAATTAATCAATAACACTTAGTATTTCCTTTGGCTTTTACTATTATAAACACTACTGTATTAGGTAAAATGAAATTCAATTCCATAGAGCATAATTATAATAACATTTATTGCATACCGTGTATCAGTGGCGGTCGATATAGCCACACAAGAACAATAACACAGACACACGCACACGCACACACACTCACTCGACAATTAACACACACGTGTTTCGGTAATCATACCGGTACACTGATTTTTCATTTGAACTTATTAACTCGTTTGATATAAGTTGATTATGGAATATTATATACGGTATATACGGTATAGGCCTACCGTATACCATATCAGGTCTTTATTTATTCATCATGTGCGTATTTATAGTGTTGTCAGAATACTCCACTAATCCGAAGCACTGTCGGTCCGCTGCCATTCGGATTACATGACTTTTACTGTAATATATTATAACTATTTATACCCCGACGCCGCCACGTCGATGCCGATGATACCGGATGCAGACCCACGTCATCGACACGTTGTACCCGACGTTACCCGATGGTACCACGCCAATAGTCCATCGTGCGACATTTTTGAAAAAATCCAAAACTTTGGTGGCCAAGCCCGATTTGCCACGTCCCGCACCGCGGTTAACACGACGCTCCCCGACGACCCCGACACGTTGGGGATTGCACCACGTTGTGTACCGATATTCAAATCGGGGAACATCGGGACCAACATCGTGAGTGTGTGAAAGTGGCTTAAGAAGGACTAATGTTATTCAGAGGGTTTACTGAAATCGTATTTACCCCTTAGAGTCCTAAATGTAGATTACAAACTAAGGACAATCGTCTAGTGGTACCCAGAACATGATGAAAATGACGTCATCATTCTGATGGGGTTAAGTATTTTGATGGTTTCCAGCTATTTATTTCAGTGATATTCTGGTGATTTGGACGTTGTGCTACGGCTGCTTGGTGCACTGGATCTAAGGGGACGTAAATTTATTAATTAATTTACTTGCTATTATTACTGGTATACTGGTATTACGTTATCCATAATGCAGTTGGGTCTAAGTACATGATTAGATAAATATCCTAAATTCGAAAATGGATATTAATCGTGATCGTGTACTTAACCTCTGAAGTGCGCATGGGGGTAATTGGAAACGTCCCCCTGTGCTGACGTATTTGAGGTGTTTCCGTCACTAAAATATTCATTGTGCCATTAATAGCATTAATATTTATCCATATGCGCCTATTATGGGTTGATTATAAAGGTATTAACCTGAAACAACAATAAAACGAGTGAAAACAGCGTTTGGATGGTCAAAATCGGAGATATAGCCCGCGAGTTGTATAATGTATGGGTGAGGCAATCTGCTTTCCCGCCAATTTCCCCCAAGGCCACTGAGACACAGTCGATCGATACTCTCTCTCTCTCTCTTGCACTCGCTTGCTATCAGTGATGACCACACCCTCCAATCGGATTTCTAATGTTAGCACGAAAATATACCTCAGAATAAGGGAATAACAGGGAAAATAGGTGATAACTGAAGGAGAGGAGGAAAGTGGGGAAGGAGGGGAGGTAGAGGACTGAGATTTTGCATGGCCCAGGGGCCAAAAAAAAATAAAAAAATAAACAAAAAAAAATATAAAAATTTTTTTTTTTTTCGATGTCAAAAGTTGATTTTTATTTTCTCTGACTCTTAAGAGTCTCCCCGCAGCTCCCGGGTTAAGGGGAGGTCTCCACTTGAGGGATTTTTTTCTTGACCCTTTCTCCCTCATGGTTAGCCCCATTGTTTTTTAGATTTTAAGACGTTTGCCCCATTAGTTTGGTGATTTTAAGAATTTCCGCCCCATTCGGTCAATTTTAAGACCTTTCGTGCAATTTAGGTGTCGATGTTATCCTGGCGAGCGATAGTGAGCCTGTAATTTAAGAGTAACCGGCCTTCGGCGGGGAAATTTTTCTACCGAAAAATGTAAAAATTTATTTTAGAAAGGGGATCAAGGGGTGACATTTTAAGATTGCTGGAGGAGTAGGAAACAAACTAGAAACCTCCCCTTAACCTTATTATAGTACATAATAATTATACTGTACTGTACAGTACCTGCGTTGGGGGTGTAATGGGTTAGATGCTTATGTTCTGGGTGTGGTGTTCCTAGTTCGAATCCCGGGAGAATCATATGCTTTCATTAGTATATTCTAGTGCATTGGGGTTTGTAATGGAGGATTAATGTTAAGAACGGGGTGTTCTTTAATATATATTTGTTTTAGTTTGCTCCCTAAGCCTCTATCAAGCTTTAAAAACTAACACCCCAAAGACTCGCCCTTCCAGATAAATTTGTAAATTTGTGGGGAGAAAAGTGTCCCGGCTGAAAGCCGGTTCCTCCTAAATTACAGGCTCGCTATCGCTCGCCAGGAAAACAATCGACACTTAAATAGGTTGAAAGGTCTTAAAATCGCCAAACTTATCAGACAAACGTTATAAAATTACATAATTAATGGGAATAAACATGAGGGAGAAGGCTGTCCAGACGAAACATACATGTCCCCTTAATGAGCATGAGTATTTTTTTTCTATGTGAATGAGGGAGACAAAAGGCATAACTGCCTGCAGCGAGTGCCTCCCCCAGTTTTGAAAGAGTGACAGGGCCAAAATAAAGGGACGTTCTAGCTAAAATGCCTGGACACACGGTGTTTGAAGCAATTTAAGTCATAGGATGAGGGGAAGACTGATTCTGGGAGAGTGTTCCAGAGCTCAGCAGTTGAATAGAAGAAAGTCTGAGAATAGCATTTCACTCTTGGGTTGGAGAGTTGCACAGAGTAGTGGTGGGATTGTGTTGCAAGGAGGGTACTACGTACCCTACGTGAAGGAGGTGGTTGGTATACACTGTGAAAGCTCAGAGGAACACTGATTATTGTAGTTGTGATAGAATAGCGAGAGAGATGTAACATTGCGGCGAAGAGCGAGATTGCAGAGAGTTGGTGAGTGGACAATAGTATCTGATTTAGTACAAAGGAGTACAAAGGAAATCAAGCAACAACAGGTATAGTGACCCTTCTAGGCTGCTTGTCCTCCAAAACACTGAGGATCAAGTGTCCAAACAGTGGTTTAGAGTGGGTAAGGGAACATTGGAAAGGGAACTACTGCCCTGGAACTAATGTCCGTGGCAGGATTAGAAAGTTAGTAGGGGACATATGGGTTAGTAACTGAGGGGAGGATAAAATAAAGTTATTCATTTACAAACGCAGTCAGTCACAGGTTTGATGCGAGATATTTGTCTAGGCGGAGTTTAAATGAATCAACGGTGCTGCAGTCTATAACGTCTCGGGGAAGCCCATTCCACAAGTTGACAACTCGATTGAAGAAGAAATTCTTAGATTCGTGTGAGTTAAAATATTTACCAATAATTTTGAAACCGTTTCCCCGTGTGTAATTAGATTGGTCGATAGTGAAGTACTTACTACAGTTCATATTGTCGATGCCTTTGATTATTTTGAACACTTGAATTAAGTCACCTCTTAATCTGTGCTGGGTTAAAGGAAATAGATTTAATTATCTAAGACACTCTTCGTATGGTTTGTTCTTTAGGCTAAGTATCATTTTGGTAACTCTACGTTGAACTCGTTCTAGCTTGTTTATATCATTTTGGTAATATGGGCACCAGGATTGAACGCAGTATTCCAGAAGAGGGCGGACTAAGGAATTGTAAAGGGTTAGGATAACTTCTTTGGATTTATGCTCAAATGACCTGCCTATAAAGCCAATTATTTTGTTTGCCTTTTTAACAACTTCTGAACATTGTTGATTCGGTTTTAGGTTACTCGATATTGTTACTCCCAGATCGGTTTCTCTGTTTACATTCTTAAGCTGAGTGCCATTCATCGAATAGTTTGCTTTCTCATTTAGGTATCTGATATGTAGTACTTTACATTTATCCGCATTGAAACTCATTTGCCAAATTTGGGCCCAACATGACAATTGATCTAGATTGTGTTGCATATCGTCAACTTGTTCTTTTGAGAGTACGCTATTTGCAATTTTTGTATCGTCAGCAATTTTGAGATTGTTCAGGTGAGACCCTCATCTATGTTGTTGATGTAAATTAGAAAGATAATTGATCCTAGTACCGATCCCTGGGGTACCCCGCTACTTACATTGGTCCATTTAGATGCCTTACCGTTTATGACTACTCTTTGCTTTCTGTCGCTGAGCCAATTTTCTATCCATTTCAACACACCGTCTTGTATTCCATGCGCTTTTAGTTTTAGCAGTAAACGTTTGTGGGGAACTGTGTCAAAGGCCTTTTGAAAATCAAGGTATATAATATCTACAGCTTTACTCTAATCGTAGAGGTTGAGGATATCGTGGAAGAAGTCTAAGAGGTTTGTTAAACAGGAACGTTTTTTTACGAAAGCCGTGTTGAGTATCTTTAACACCTTACGAGCGGCCTATGCGGTTTATTTATGTGTACCGCACAGCGGGGTGTTTTTAGCCAAAATAGGGCTGTTTACGTGATCATTTTCATGCCTAAATAAGACCCAGAACGTAAAACAAGTACCTATCCCTGAAAGGGCATAAACAGAGCTTTCGAATGACACCATAACGATCCTTGTATGATGGATAGTTTTCTTGCAATAACCGTGCAACGCGAGTGCAAAAAGCAGGTAATTCGGTACTTTCAGTACATAATTGAGTATGTAGCGAGTGAGAGAGGGAGGAGGGAGCTGAGATTTGTGTCAGTAGGTTCGCCGCGGTGGTCTGGAGCAGTCATACGCTCGCTAGTCTCCTGCCACCACTTGTCTCTCTCTCTCAACCACATTACGTGCTGAAATTGCCACTCGAGTTATGTCGAGCGCCGCCACATAGTCCAGCTTTATTTAACTCGACTTATGTTGCTCGCCGCTAAATAAGGGTTAAGTATGTTATTTTCCTCTAAGTGATTTACGAGTCTGTCTCTTATGACCGTTTCTAGCATTTTACATACAACTGAGGTTAAGCTAATTGGACGATAGTTACTGGGTAGGAATTTCCTGCCTTTTTTTAATATCGGTGTTACGTTGGCTAGCTTCCACTGATCAGGCATAGTTCCAGACTGCAAGGATTTATTGAATAGTAATGTCAGTGGTTTGAAGAGCTCATCCTTAGCTTCCTTTAGAATTCTAGGCGAGATTGTATCAGGTCCAGGCATTTTATTTACCTTGAGTTTATCTAAACAGTTCAATACTTCTCTCTCTGTAACGGTGATATTGCTTAGAACATCTGAATTATCAATCTGAATCGGCGATGGTGTAGGGATATCACTGAGGTCTTCTGTTGTAAAAACTGATGCAAAGAAGGTATTGAGGGCATTACTCATTTGTACTTCGTCTTTGGTGTATTCTCCATTTTCATCGACTAACGGTCCAACAGTTGAAGTAACTACTTTTTTCTTTCTGATATAACTACAGAATTCTTTCGTTTTTTTTTACTTTGATTCGCAATACATAACTCTAGGGTCTTTTTACTTTGCTTAATTAAGTTTTTGGCTTTGCGTCGTAGCTCTATTTACGGTATATATCTGGTATATATCTGTTGGTAATGAAAACACACAACGGCAAACACACACATACACACACTTCGGTCCTTATTTTATGTTGATATAAGTTAGCGTTAAGCTACAAACTTTTTGTGTACATGTTCAGACAAAGGCTGCAATTATCAATGATACCTTTTAGTATTGTTATAACCGTTTATTATAACAGAGAGAGAGAGAGAGAGAGAGAGACAGGGGTGCACCAGAAAACCTAAAGCCGGTATCACACGAGAGCTTTTATAGTCAACATTCGATGATCAAAATTTGTCTGCCAACATTTCTGGAATATTTGTGTGTACTAGTACCGGGAACTAGACTGGTAATAGATGAATTTAGGTAACCGAAATATTATCAATGTTGACCTCATAAGCTGTCAGACCAGTGTTGAGGATGAATGTTGAGGGACAAATCGCTCGTGTGATACCGGCTTAAGAAGGGTAAAGTATAGTGTGAGGGTCGGTTAGTGTGGTCATCTGGGGTGACAGGTTGGGGGGTCACCAAGGGGGTCCCACGAGTGGCAGGTCGGTGGGGGTTAGTCTAGTTGCCGCCCCTATACTTCCTATAGTAAACCCTGCAATGTTAATTACTGTAAACTTTTTTAGTGGAAATGTATTATATATGGTTAGGAGAGCAAAATTAGCTTGGTTGCTACTTGTGCAACCTTTAGCATTTCTCAGAATTCAAGATGGCGCCCTCCGACATCTTGAATTTTGGCCAATTTTCAACTTTTGATCTTGATGACATAGAGGGTCGTGTAATACCTCTTTTTAGGGGTTTTCCAGGACGGGGAGTCCATTTCTGGGGTTAATTTGTGGATATAGGGTGAGTATCAAGGTCAAACCAGAGGCCAAATATCAAATTTTGCCTAAAATCTGGAAAAATCACATTTATGTGGTTTGAATATGAATTTATTTGTCAGCCACTACAATATGCAAATATATATATATATAAAAGAAGTGAATCATATGTTTGTTTATTCATTATCCACATCTAGCTCCCCTTCTTCGTCTTCTATATTCATGTGCTTCCTGGTGAAAGGACTATAGCAAATGTCTCCTCCCTCGCACTTACAGTAGTCCGTGCATGAAAGGCCTGTACTGCTGCAGCTGCATCACGTGCCACTGCAAGCTTTGCCCTCTGCAGTGCAGCTACAGCTAACTACATCCAGGAGTGCTTGGGGAGCAACTGGCGCTGTTGAGACGGCCGGTGTCATGGTGGAGCTTTCGATGTTCCAACCAAAGTTGGCAATATTTCTAGCTTCTACAGGTGGATCACGTTGGTCCGCTGCCTTCCACAGTAGCATCTGAAGATGAGCTCGGAGCACGTGCAGCTGCAGGTTCGCATCAGTCGGTGGCAGTTTCTTCAGTGCTGGAGGCTTCTTACGGGCTCGGTAGAAGTGAGCACGTGTGTCATTCATTGTTGTACAGCTCTTCTGTCCGTAGAGTGGTAAGAAGAAGGTGCATGCTGTCTCCTGCAACTGAGTGTGGGTCACGCTTGGCTGTCCGAGCACTTCATCGAAACCTGGTATATCTATCTCTAGGAGTTTGAGTGCTGACAGCTTTCCCTTTCAAAAGGGGTATGATACTGTATCGCAGCCTGACAGTGCATGGACACCAAGAAGTTGGCTGCACTTTCTCGGGCCTAACCGCCAAACAGTTTCGTTGATGTCCAAGACATCCCCATTCCATTTTTCCATTTCAATCTTGACGGAAACTCGCATCCTCCATGTCCAGTACACCAAGAGAACAAAGACATCAGTGTCATCACTGAGGATGCGGATGGTCTCGGCGCCTTCTTCCACTGCTTTCAGCATGTAGCTGTAGAGGGTTATGTCTGCCTCGTCATGGGTAACGACACATTCCAGCTTGTTGATGAGTTGAATATTGTGTGGAAGTTGATAGCCGCATAGAATGTTGTTGAGCAGATTCTTGTTCTTGGAATTGTGAAGAATAGCTTCTCGACATGGAAGGGGAGTGTTTGCGGTTAGCGGAACTTCCTTGGCTCTTCCTCTTCTTGTTCGCTCGTGGTCCTTTGCACTGGGAGCTTCTTGGTCATATCTGTCGAACAGAACTATTTTCTTGGAGACAGGAGAGTAGTGGGCCAGTCTAGTGCCAAAACTTGCAGCCAGGTCTCCTGTAGTCCCGGAGACTGGCCAGTGGCCATACAACGTGGTACAGAAGCTGACCGCCATCAACCAGCACCACATCTGGAGCAGATTGAGTCATGACAAAGACGCCAAGAGATTTGACGAGCACTGCCTTGTCACCCTTCCTCAAGCAGCCGTACTCGTCGATAAGGGCTGGAGGGACCGGACTCAGTTCAAACTGGAAGACAGTGGCTATATCAATGCTGCGCTGCTGCCCCATGACTAACAGCCGACTGAACAGAGTTTCGATGCCGTAGACGGCCTTCCCTTTGATAGTGACAGCCTTCTTGAGAGACTCCATTGTTTTGACCTTCTTCTTTATTGTCTTGTGGAATTCACTGCTCAGTGAAGCAGAGAAGTGCTTACTCCCGATGGCCAATGGGTTCTGAACATTCACTGTGTCTGTTGCCACTTGTCCATTGCATATGTTATAAAGACCTGGTTCCTGGTCATTGAAAGGGTGACTGTACTTCTCCAGCTCCACCGCGATCTTCCTCCGATCAGCCTAGTCCAGTCTCCTTCTTCTCTCTCCTTCCTCCTTGTGCTTACTCTTCTCTTCCCCATCTACTCCACCATGTGGCTTCTGTTCCTCCTCAGATTCATCGTACATATGTTCCATGGTAATGTCAAGGTGGGCGCACACACTGAAACTATTCACCCACACAGCCACTTGCTCAGCGCTCGTTGAAATGCCCTTCATACCTACAGAACCCTTCCCTCGTTTGATGCATGTCTGCTCTCCGAACTGATCTGCAGGCATTGCGGTTCCGCCATCTGAGTGCCGACACACATGCGCACCTGCCAGTAGGTCCTCTTTGGCATGCTGGGGAAGGTTCTCCATCTGTCGCACATACCAGCTCAGATAGCGGGCATAGTTCTGATGACCTACTGCGAAGAAGTATGGCAGCATCTCCTTGAGACAGTGCTGTTGGAGTAGGAATTCACCGATCCTGTCTCCGCGCAGGAACATAAGCGACAACAATGTCGGTTTGACAAGGCAGTCCACCCATAGCCTCCCGGTCGGGTGTTGTCTGACTGACTCCAGGTAGTGTTACGTCCTGGGATATATAAACACTGGGCTCTTTCTATTGGACTAGGTATGCGGCAACAAGCAACAACGGAAAACGCTAGATCCAACCCTTATCTATAAACCCAGGCAACAAACCACCCTAAACCGTCAAGAGTCCTGCCTGGACAACAAGGTATCCTATGACTCGGTTACAGGGTGCACGCACTATAGACTGCTGATAGTCAAGCAGGCTATATAAAAGATCACACAATTAAGTTGACTTAAAGCTTCAAGGAAAAGATAGATAACGGAATTAAATTGCAGAAACAATTTAATAACAAACTAGAAGAAAGTACATTTAACGTTACGTTAATTAATACAACTAATCACCCCTGCGTGAAAGAAGGTGAAAGCAAACAGTCCTCAAAACATCGTACCGGTAGACAAGATGCGGGGTTCTAAACTGCATGCGGCTACTGTAGGATCTGATGCTTAGCAAAGAAAGTACGTTACGGATTTAGAGAACTCTCAACTCATAAGCAGGAATAAATACTAGTGATAGGATCTACAGTGTATAATGGCATAGGTATAAATAAATAAAGGCAGCAACTTGCAACATAACCACATACAGGTGTGCTTCTCACTCTTAGTCAGGCAAGCCTGCTCGGACAGAGTCTCTAAGCCACACCCTGACTCACAATGCTCACAAAAACGGTAAACTGTGGCACAATAACAAGCATACAGAAATAATAAACCCCTAGCTGTTAATCTGCCAGGTGGCAGAGGTCTAGCTGGAAGGATATAGGCTTCGGATACCCGGGCTGAGCCACCTGCTCTAGCCTAGGGACGTTCCCAAGTCTGTGCGCCAAATTACTCTAATTGAAAGGGTGCTCTCTTGAGAGACTCAGATCGCAAGTATCTGACTCTCTCCTGGCGACCCTAAAACAAAAGCAAGACGTGCTAGCGCAGTGCTGAGTGGACTAGGCAAGGGCCCTCACACAACACAACACTAGACACACAGGGACACAGACAAGAAAATGCCCCCAGACTCCCACGGGTATCCTAGTAAAGTCGTGCGGGTCCACAGGACTCGCACCAGCAGACTTTACTTAAAGGATCGCAAAAAGCCCCCCCTCTGGTCTAGCCCCTGCTAACCTGACACAAGAACACACTAGCAAGCATGAAACCACCAAATATGAGACAACAAAAAAGCTTCCTAGGTCTCATTAACAATTACGTCTCTGCATAAGGCCCAAAATCCTATCTAATAATCTGAGAGCTCGTCGTTAATACAATAATAGATATAAGGTCTATCAAGGGGATGGGATAATTAAATAGATTGGTGAAGTAGTGGAAAGAAGGTATACAAAGTAAGAGAGAAAGTTTCTAAGTGGGGCTGAGAGGGATAGATATCAAGGGGGTCCGAAGGGTACGACAGTGAGGTGAGCTCTGAGTCTTGAATCTGTATGGACCCAACCCTAGGCATGCGAAATACATCCCATGCTTGGCAACACTCAACACAGTTGCCGGGTCAAAATCCTCTACCCCTTGCGCGAGTCGAAACTAAGCCTAACGTTGCAATCAAATTGGCAACATCAGGCTCATCCCAAGCTAGACTCTCCGCTCGAAGCAACGTCCCCCAGCCGGTGTCTCTCTCCCGCTCGTCTTCTCCCACTCTCACTAGACTTACATCTTATATATTATAATGAAACAATCAACTATCGAGAATAAAATATACTAAGATGCGTTGGTTAAGAATAAGGGCAGCTTCAAGCTGTGAAACAACATAAGAATATCCCAGACATTAGTTACATTATCGTAGGATATATACTAAGGAAAATGCCGCCAGCCAGTTTCTAAACGGCTGGGCAGCCGACGCGCGCGCATGCCCGCACGTGGCTACTATGCAGGAGCGTCACACCTCCCCCAAGATATAAGACCCTTGACTAAGTTCTTCATATCTAACATAGTACCACACACTGTTGCGACACAAGGCACTATATATAAAAAAATAAAGACTGTTGCGCTCCACCGAGCAAGTTCAACTAACTTAGCGACAATAAGCGAAAACATTCAACTTAGATACTGCTACAACATCTTATACAAAATTCTACATGTTATAAAAATAAAGAGTTTTTATAAGGTTTTTGCTTTTTTTAATTTGTTTTTTTTCGGCTGAACTACAGTGACAGCCTATTTTCCTCCACACTCAACCCTCAATCCTGTGGCAGTTTAACCAACATCATCCACCCTTGATAGACAATCCGCTATCACGTTATCAGAACCGGCAATATGGTGTATGTCCAGATTATACTCCTGAAGCATGAGTGACCACCGGGTCAGCCTCATATTCCGGTTATGAAACTGATTCAAGAATTTCAGAGGGTGATGATTGGTATAAACCACTACGACTGGTCCGAAAGCAGGAACATATACATCGAAGTGCTTGAGCGCCAGCACTATCGCCAGGAGTTCTTTTTCAATTACAGAGTATTTCCTTTGTGCACTATTGAATTTTTTACTGTAAAAACTCACTGGATGTTCGATACCTTCATCATCTGTCTGTAACAAGACAGCCCCAACCCCTACGCCACTGGCATCAGTCGCCAGCTGAAAAGGTCTGCTGAAGACCGGGGCCCTGTGTATGGGGTGGGTACATAACAGGTGTTTCACCAAGGAAAACGCCTCTGCACACTCAGGAGACCACCGGAACTTCTTGTCCTTAGATAATAAGTCAGTTAAAGGTGCCAGTACAGTAGAATAGCCTTTGATGAAGCGACGATAATAGCCTATCATACCTAGAAACCGCATGATTTGTTTCTTAGTCGTAGGCTGGGAAAACTGATCGATGGCTTTGATCTTTGTCTGTGGAGGGCACACCTGACCCATCCCCACCTCGAACCCCAGGTACAAAACTGTGGCTTTGACAAAATCGCACTTACCCAGGTTTACCACCAAACCTGCTTCATTCAGTTTATTAAAAAGCTGTCCGATGTGAGCACAGTGAGTGTTAAAATCATCGTCGTATATTATGACATCATCTAGGTACACCGTACAGTTGGGAATGTCGGCTACAATGTCGTTCATTAATTTCTGAAACATTGCAGGGGCATTTTTCAGCCCGTATGGCATAACATGGCAACGATATGTGGCACCGTCCACCACAAACCCACACACCTCTCGCGCTCGCTCAGACAAGGTCACTTGCCAATAACCCTTAACAAGGTCTATCTTAGTGAGGAACTTGGCTTTTCCTATCTTATCCACACTGTCGTCCACGCGAGGGAGAGGGTAGGCATTTGTGGGGGTTAAACCATTCAACCTGCAGAAATCTATACAAAACCGCACCTTGCCATCTGGTTTGGGCTGCAGTGTGACTGGGGAAGTCCACCTTACTGCACCCTCAGAAATCAGCCCAGGTTTCAGCATATAATCCAGCTCTTCCCTAAGTGCTGGTAATTTAATAGGGGGAACACGGTATGGCACTGATTTAAAGGGCAGGTGGTCCCCAACATCGACATCATGCACCGCTTGAGTAGTGAGGCCAGGATGCTCCGCGAAAACAGCTGGGTTTGAATCAAACAAGTGCTGCACAGCTACACGCTGTTGCTCAGGCAGGTGCAATATCAACTCGTGAGCCACTTGTCTAGAATTCCCCGCCCACTGATCCACGGAAACATGACAATCCCAATTATCCTCCCCCGCAGCTTGACTGTCCCTTCCTCCTTCTCCACCACGATCGCTGCAGATCAACACCGGGACAGTGAGAGGCTCGGAGGGGCGCCTCACATACTCTTTCATCAGATTTACATGGCAAAGTTGGTTCTTTTTCTTACGATCAGGAGTAGCTACTAAATAGTCGAGATCAGAAACCTTCCTTACAACCCGATACGGACCAGAATACTTGGCAGACAAGGGGTGTCCCACCAGAGGCAGTAGTATCAGTACCTCCTTGTCTACTTCAAACTCCCTCAGCTTCACCTTCTGGTCGTATCTGTCCTTCATCTGAGCTTGTGAACTCTTAAGGTTCCGACCTGCTACCTCCAAGCTCTTTAGCATTCTCTCACAGCTTTCATCAACATACTTTAGAAGCGAGCATGGCTTTGTGACTCCCTCCCAGATCTCCTTGACTATGTGGAGGGGCCCCCTGACCCTGTGTCCAAAAACCAACTCGTTCGGGCTAAATCCCAAGCTCTCCCCAGGTACTTCTCTCGCAGCAAATAAAACGTATGGGAGACCTAGATCCCAGTCCTTCCCATTTTCCATGCAATAACACCGCAACATACTCTTGAGAGTCGAGTGCCACCTTTCCAAAACTCCCTGACTCTCGGGATGGTAGGCAGATGACACCACAGACACTATCCCATGTTGCTGCATGGTCTGCTTAAACAGAGCAGAAGTAAAATTGGATCCCTGATCAGACTGGATCTCCTGAGGGTAGCCATAACGAGAGAAATAGACAAGTAGGTTTTTTACAACAGTCTTAGCCATCCCGTTGCGCATGGGGTAAGCATCTGGATACCGTGTTGCTACATCCATTACAGTTAGTAAAAATGTATTGCCGGCACTAGTGGGGGGCAATGGGCCAACCATATCGATAACTACTTTGCTGAAGGGCGGCCCAATGACAGGGATGGGTTGTAACGGGGCTCTCAGGATGACCTGATTGGGTTTCCCAACAACTTGACAAGTGTGACACTGTGACACCCATGACACGACACTCGCCTTTAACCCAGGCCACCAGAAAAGCTTGCTCAGAGCTGCCTCCGTCTTACGTGCACCCAGGTGCCCTGCCAAAGGCACATCATGAGCTAATCTCAATAAGCTCTCACGGCACACCCTCGGTACTACTAACTGGTCCACTAATCCTGACCCGCCATCCCACTTTTTCTTGGGATCCTGATGTCTCCGATACAAGATCCCCTCGGACAAGAAAAAATCACCAGGCTGCGCATCCCCATCGCTCTCCAGTTCGATAGCACCATTACCACACGCCCTGACTTCAGGATCTTCCAGCTGCAAGGAACATATATCAGCAGGTGCGAGATTATCCAAGTTCATCTTAAATAATTTATTTCCACCTCCAATGTCCCGCTGAGCCATCCTTTCCTCACGCTGCGCATAACGATGCTGTCACAGAGTCTCTTCCTGCCCTGCACCTGCACTAGCGGTGACAGGCCCAGGGGCCTCTCCAGACTCTAACATAGGTGCCAATAATGAGTCACCAAGAAACACTGCCGGCTCAAAACTCTCCAATTGACCAACACTTCCCGTTTTCTTGTGACCTTTCCTCCGCGGTTTGATAGACTGAGGTGGTGGCTGCAAGGCTCCGGATGTCTGAGAACGCGTCACAACACACGCCATGGTTTGTACGCTACACTTCTCAACCCACTCCTGTTCCTCCCTACTAACGTCGGCCGCCTTCTCGGCAACGACCAAGGTTGAAACCTTAGAAGCAGGCAACGCAAAGTCGTTGTCGAGGAGGAGGTCGACGCCCCCAACATGCAAGTTCTCTACAATTCCGACATCCAGCTCCTTCGCCACACCACCCACCTCCAGCTCCATCCGCACCAGCGGGTAGGACTTCGTAGCATTGATCCCCTGAACTACCACCACCCGAGCAGCGTTAATCGGCCTACCAGTATAGTTCGTTAGCAAGGTCTGAGAAGCCCCCGTATCACGCAATAGCTTAACTCCTCGCCTTTCGCCAGCCCACCTCACAAAACCATGCCCTCTATGACCCCCAAAGACATCGCGGACAGGGTTCGAGCCTTCCGGACTCTTGAACACAGGCTGTGTCCCAACCTCTGACGAACTACCCTTGGCAAACTCAGAAGATATAGGCGACACCCCTATGCTGCGGGCCAATGACACAACCTTGTTTGGTGGCTTGTTCGGACAAGCATTTGCAAAGTGACCCTCCTTGTGACATGCAAAGCACTCTTTACTCTTTGGTTTCCCTTGGGAGTGGGAGGTACCATTAGACTTCTTATACGGGACGGTATTTGGTTTATGTTCAGTTTTATTGTCAGTGCTAGATGGTTTTGTGTATTTATGTGTATCAAAATTCTTGGGAGGGGGAGGGGTACGATCCTTTGCACCCGACTCACTCCTAGCTGCTGCTTCGCACCCTCGAATTAATGACAGTCGGCGGTCAGCCATTTCTGCTGCCTCCTGGAGAGTTCTAGGATTTTTTTCCTTTATATTTAATGTTAAGTCCCCGCCTGTGCACTTAAAGAACTGCTCCAAGAGAACCAGCTCACTCAACTCCTCAAAAGTAGCTGCCCTCTCGGAACGCAGCCAATGTCGTAGTGCATCAGACAAGTCCCGGGCGTGTTCTAGGAAGGTACTATCCTTGCCCTTAGTAACACCCCGAAACTTCAAGCGGTAAGTTTCTGGTTGTAACTCATAGGCCCGTAGCACAGCCTTCTTTAGCTCATCATAAACTACACAGGACTCTAAAGGTAGTGCATCATACGCTTTTAGCCCCTTTCCTAGGAGTCTTGATGAAACTAATGCTGCCCACTTTTCCTGCGGCCACTGGTGTTCCTGACACTTCTTCTCAAATCGCATAAAAAACTCAGTCACACATGATTCATCGAACACAGGAACTAGTTTAAGCAGGTGCGACAATGATTGGTCCCGATGTCTGTTACCTCCCCCAATATTTCGCCCTGTTACCTCCACTCGAGATCTCTCCAGCTCCCTGTCAGCCCGATACCTAGTAGACTCTGCCTGCAGTTCAGCCTCTCGTATAGCTGTTCTCTCTGCGGCCTCAGCCTGAGCTCTAGCAACCTCAGCCTGCACACTAGCCTGTCTCTCGGCAGCCTCAACCTGAGCTCTAGCCTGTCTATCGGTAGCCTCAACCTGAGCTCTAGCAACCTCAACCTTGGCCATCTCAAGCCGAAACAAAATATCTGGAGTCAACCCTTGAGGAGGGGAAGGTGCATTTAATGGAGAGGGTCCCTGTGATTGAATTCCACGCTGCCATTGACCATCAACTTGGGGGTATGTACTAAATTCAGGCACCCTGATGTTTGATATGGGGGTAGAGTGGAGGGGGGGCTGGGAACCGGGGCCCCCAGTCGCCTCTCCACCCAGGTCTCTCCCTTCTAAGCACAATATCAAAGTCCTCAGCTGATCTTTCTTCATGCCACTTAAACCCTGGTGACCCTGAAGACCTGCCACACACTTTAAGCCATACTTATTCAGCTTCAACACCCTGGCAGCGGTAAGGGGCACCTCTAAAAATCTTCTAGCACCCTCCTCGCTATCGACTAGCCACTCCACAGGTCTTTCTCCCTCCGAGCCCGTATCGTGACCTGACCCATCACTGTGTTCTGATGTATTAGACATGCTTGTGTACTGCAGTAATTATCACGGTTATAGAATGTGCCTTATCTCCTATGCAAGTATGTATATACTAATGTTATTTAAAGTCTTTAATGTGTTATATTGGTTGCTCCAAAAAAAAAACTATGTCCACTGTATTCCTTTAATCATAAGGAATCTCAAAACAAATGACCACTTTATTCCTCTGTTCAGTAAATCCTATGCAAGGTCGCCATTTGTTACGTCCTGGGATATATAAACACTGGGCTCTTTCTATTGGACTAGGTATGCGGCAACAAGCATCAACGGAAAACGCTAGATCCAACCCTTATCTATAAACCCAGGCAACAAACCACCCTAAACCGTCAAGAGTCCTGCCTGGACAACAAGGTATCCTATGACTCGGTTACAGGGTGCACGCACTATAGACTGCTGATAGTCAAGCAGGCTATATAAAAGATCTCACAATTAAGTTGACTTAAAGCTTCAAGGAAAAGATAGATAACGGAATTAAATTGCAGAAACAATTGAATAACAAACTAGAAGAAAGTACATTTAACGTTACGTTAATTAATACAACTAATCACCCCTGCGTGAAAGAAGGTGAAAGCAAACAGTCCTCAAAACATCGTACCGGTAGACAAGATGCGGGGTTCTAAACTGCATGCGGCTACTGTAGGATCTGATGCTTAGCAAAGAAAGTATGTTACGGATTTAGAGAACTCTCAACTCATAAGCAGGAATAATTACTAGTGAGAGGACCTACAGTGTATAATGGCATAGGTATAATTAAATAAAGGCAGCAACTCGCAACATAACCACATACAGGTGTGCTTCTCACTCTTAGTCAGGCAAGCCTGCTCGGACAGAGTCTCTAAGCCACACCCTGACTCACAATGCTCACACAAACGGTAAACTGTGGCACAATAACAAGCATACAGAAATAATAAACCCCTAGCTGTTAATCTGCCAGGTGGCAGAGGTCTAGCTGGAAGGATATAGGCTTCGGATACCCGGGCTGAGCCACCTGCTCTAGCCTAGGGACGTTCCCAAGTCTGTGCGCCAAATTACTCTAATTGAAAGGGTGCTCTCTTGAGAGACTCAGATCGCAAGTATCTGACTCTCTCCTGGCGACCCTAAAACAAAAGCAAGACGTGCTAGCGCAGTGCTGAGTGGACTAGGCAAGGGCCCTCACACAACACAACACTAGACACACAGGGACACAGACAAGAAAATGCCCCCAGACTCCCACGGGTATCCTAGTAAAGTCGTGCGGGTCCACAGGACTCGCACCAGCAGACTTTACTTAAAGGATCGCAAAAAGCCCCCCCTCCGGTCTAGCCCCTGCTAACCTGACACAAGAACCCACTAGCAAGCATGAAACCACCAAATATGAGACAACAAAAAAGCTTCCTAGGTCTCATTAACAATTACGTCTCTGCATAAGGCCCAAAATACTATCTAATTATCTGAGAGCTCGTCGTTAATACAATAATAGATATAAGGTCTATCAAGGGGATGGGATAATTAAATAGATTGGTGAAGTAGTGGAAAGAAGGTATACAAAGTAAGAGAGAAAGTTTCTAAGTGGGGCTGAGAGGGATAGATATCAAGGGGGTCCGAAGGGTACGACAGTGAGGTGAGCTCTGAGTCTTGACTCTGTCTGGACCCCACCCTAGGCATGCAAAATACATCCCATGCTTGGCAACACTCAACACAGTTGCCGGGTCAAAATCCTCTACCCCTTGCGTGAGTCGAAACTAAGCCTAACGTTGCAATCAAATTGGCAACATCAGGCTCATCCCAAGCTAGACTCTCCGCTCGAAGCAACGTCCCCCAGCCGGTCTCTCTCTCCCGCTCGTCTCCTCCCACTCTCACTAGACTTACATCTTATATATTATAATGAAAAAATCAACTATCGAGAATAAAATATACTAAGATGCGTTGGTTAAGAATAAGGGCAGCTTCAAGCTGTGAAACAACATAAGAATATCCCAGAAATTAGTTACATTATCGTAGGATATATACTAAGGAAAAGCCGGCCGGCCGGCTGCCGCCAGCCGGTTTCTAAACGGCTGGGCAGCCGATGCGCGCGCATGCCCGCACGTGGCTACTATGCAGGAGCGTCACAGTAGACACTCTGCTCCTCATAAGTCTTGGCGCCATTCGAGAAGAAATTCTGCAGCAACACGGCAATGATGAGACGGTATGCCCGTAGAGCATTGGTCCAGGCCTTTCCGTTGACAATGCTGGTGATGCCAGCAAATCCTGCACTGATGAGAATGTCCACACCAGATGCCTTCATCAGTTTTCCTATACAGCCCAGGAAACTCATGAGAGTGTGCATCATACCTGGGTGAAGTATGACGCCGGTCCAGCGCTGAGGGTCGTTCCATTGAACTAGGCATGCAGTCTGATACAGTTGGAGGTCAACTGTGAGGTGAGTGTACTGCATCCCAAAACTATTGAGAGTCCTCTCAAGATACACAAGCGTAGTTATTACAGTGTCGGGGTGAGCAGGCGGTGAGTCGATCATCGGTCCGAACACGACCAGTGTCTTGGGCTTCTGGGCAGAACCTGCCACCAATCGGTCTTGCTGAGCATTGAAGCCTGCCCACTCAACTGGCTTATCGTTCCCGTGGACTTGTGACAACCATGCCGCATCTCGCTCCTGACTGAACATGACTGATGCGGACTGAACCTGCAACTCTTCAGCGGACAGAGCTTCCATCAGAAGCAGGGGTGGATTCACCTTGGAAGGTCCCTTATAGTACTCCAGCTGTATACTCTGGTGGGTGAATCGCACAGAGGACATGTCATGTTTCTTGAGTCGAGGAATAGTCAGCTGCATCGCGCCAATGTTTCCTGTGTTGATGATACCAGCAGGATGCTGGGTGAACTCCATGATCATGGCGTGGGTGCTCTTCATTCCATTTGGGCTCGCAATGTACAAATCGTAGTTGTCAGCCCAGCTGAAGATAGGGCCGATCTCTGTGCTTAAGCCAAGTTTCTTGTGGTAATCTGATTTGTTGTCCAACACGAACTTGGCACAGCACTGCGGAAGCACAGCACTTCATCATATGTGCTTGTGATACCATGCTCATTGAGAGTCTTGATGAGCTCTGAACTACCATGCTTGTGATGTAGTTTCACAGCGAGCCCGAGTGTAGTCTGGTTTCTGCCGGCACCGCAAATGTGCTGTTGAATGCACTGAGCTAGGGTCAGGGATGGCTTTGTGATGTTGCCTCCAGATACAAGGCTAGATGAACCACATACAATCGGTCAATATTGGTGATTTTCCAGATTTTAGGCAAAATTTGATCTCTGACCTCTGGTTTGACCTTGATAGTCACCCTATATCCACAAATTAACCCCGGAAATGGACTCCCCGTCCTGGAAAACCCCTAAAAAGAGGTATTACACGACCCTCTATGTCATCAAGATCCAAAGGTGAAAACTGGCCGAAATTCAAGATGGCAGAGGGCGCCATCTTGAATTCTGAGAAATGCTAAAGGTTGCACAAGTAGCAACCAAGCTAATTTTGCTCTCCTAACCATATATAATACATTTCCTCAAAAAAAGTTTACAGTAATTAACATTGCAGGGTTAACATTTTGGCAACTTGACTAAAAAAAAACTCTGAAGTGCGCATTGGGGTAATTGGAAACGTCCCCCTGTGCTGACGTATTTGAGGTGTTTCCGCCACTAAAATATTCATTGTGCCATTAATAGCATTAATACTTATCCATATGCGCCTATTATGGGTTGATTATAAAGGTATTAACCTGAAACAACAATAAAACGAGTGAAAACAGCGTTTGGATGGTCAAAATCGGAGATATAGCCCGCGAGTTGTATAATGTATGGGTGAGGCAATCTGCTTTCCCGCCAATTTCCCCCAAGGCCACTGAGACACAGTCGATCGATACTCTCTCTCTCTCTCTTGCACTCGCTTGCTATCAGTGATGACCACACCCTCCAATCGGATTTCTAATGTTAGCACGAAAATATACCTCAGAATAAGGGAATAACAGGGAAAATAGGTGATAACTGAAGGAGAGGAGGAAAGTGGGGAAGGAGGGGAGGTAGAGGACTGAGATTTTGCATGGCCCAGGGGCCAAAAAAAAAATAAAAAAAAAAAAAAAAAAAATATAAAAAAAAATTTTTTTTTCGATGTCAAAAGTTGATTTTTATTTTCTCTGACTCTTAAGAGTCTCCCCGCAGTGCGCCGGGGGAACTCTTAAGAGTCTCCCCGCAGCTCCCGGGTTAGGGGAGGGAGTCTTTTCACTGTCAGAGCCGTAAAGTGTCAATGGGATCGGTGTATTGTAAGTGTGTCGGGTTAATCCACTTTCTATAGCTCATATTGGTGATTAAAGGCTACTATGTAAATCTGATTGGAGAGGCTATTTTTACTTGCATACATATATATCTATATATATATATATATATATATATATATATATATATATATATACACTGTACAGGGTGTCCATAAAGTCTCTTTACAATTTAAAATATTTATTACAAAAGCAAATGAACAGACAAATATGTGGAAATTATTACAAAATGAGGAGTAGATATTTTTTTTTTTTTGCCTCATTTATTAGTACACCTCTACATGGGCACCATTAGTTGCACGAAGCACATCAAGACGGTACTCGATTTCTTGCCATGTTCGCTGTAGCATAGCCTCATCAATGGTCGCAATGGCATCAGTGATCTTTTGCTTTAGGTCAGTGATGTCCCGTATCTCTGTTCGATACACGATATCTTTAACATAACCCCATAGAAAGAAGTCCAGGGGAGTGATATCTGGTGAACGAGGTGGCCAGGGAATCGGGCCATCCCTTCCAATCCACCGGTCTGTGAATGTTTGATTTAGGAACTCACGAACACGCAGTCCCCAATGTGGTGGTGCACCATCTTGCTGATAAATGATGGTTGGTTGAAGGTCATCTAGTTGTGGTGCCACATATTCAGTCAAAAGGTCAAGGTAAACATTTGCAGTAATTGTTTTCTCGTGGAAGAAAAATGGACCAATTAACAAATGCAATGTTATTAAAAACTTTGATAACCACCGAGTACATACAACAAATCTGATTAAAATATCTCATCAATTGCCTTGGTAATAAATTATTTAAATTGTAAAGAGACTTTATGGACAGGGTACATTACAGTAAAATATATATATATATATATATACTATATTTTGTGTATTTGTTCGTTCTATATATACTGACATCGTTTACCTTATGTGTATGTATATTCTGACATACGGAGCCCTGTATGTTTATTTAAGAGTTAGAATTAAGAGTTGAAGGAGTGCCAACCTACCCAGGCGGCGAAGCAGACTAGCGAGCGAACCAGCGAGTGGGAAACCAGCTCGTCCGCATACCAGCAAACAAGCCTTCACACCTGCGTGCGTCATAGGGGACCCTGCAAACTACTTCGATGACCCGACACTATGATGTATGATCGACGCCAGGAGACTCCATTGGACCACGCACCTGCTACGCAACTCGAGGAGCTGTGATAGGGGCGCGCACCATCACTCGCCTCCTGATTCGTTCCTACACCATCATTGTTTAGTATATAAGACCCGAATAGTGGGCATTCAAATCAGTCTCATTTGGAGTTGGGAAGGTGAACTTGCAGCTGGAGGAAGACGGGGTGAAGTATTATAATGGGTTTGTGACTGTCAGTCAGATTATATAAGTGTGTGTTAAGTGTGTTCGGTGTAAACACTTACGTTATGTTGGTTAGTGAGATATGTGATTGGGAATTAACGTTAAATACTATTATGTACTTACTCTTATTGGAATTAACGTTAACGCTACTATTATGTACTTAACTATGTGATTGGGAATTAACGTTAACGCTACTATTATGTACTTAACTATGTGATTGGGAATTAACGTTAACGCTACTATTATGTACTTAACTATTTTAGTTGACTGACTTGTGGACTAAAGCAACTCTTTAAGTAATTGGGTTATGATGAAAGTAATACTATTGTTTTATATTAATACTTACGAGTTCTTTCATTTTCTTTTAATTAAGCTTACATTGCTTAACGGTGCTTAGTACGGTGATACTATTGTCTCTTATTAGTAATATCGCCTTAGACTAACATGGCTGTTTTAATGTTACTGCTATTGTTTTCCTAAGCTGAAGAAAATTATTTTAGCTTCAAAATATTATTTTTGCTTTTCATATTATTTGAGTGAGACCTGAATCGAATCTATGAAGCGATCCTGTAACTTAATTTACTCATAATCAAACCTCAATGTTACGTGGTTAAGAAATACATTTAACTAATTATTAAATATATATCTAACTTTTTATGTGACTTTGATATTAATCCTGATGATAATAATAATATAATGCTATTAACGTAAGACAAGAACCAAGAATAATAACTACATTAAATATAAATAAAAGGACATATAAGAAAACTATCTATTCATTTCAAAAAGGGTAAGAGACAGAAATATTCTTACCTCAATATTTATCTTTCAAGACTTTTTATAGAATTAATAGTCCTTCTTTAGATATCACTTATTTGGTTCATAACCATAGCCTACTAAGCTTCGGTTAAATAATATTTATTTATAAATACTACATGACTTTAATTAGTTTCAGTATTTTTCATAATTAAAGAGTATCAGTCAATAAAGGATACCAAGTCCTAAGATCCAAAAGGAAAGAAAGCAACAACAGGAAATAATTTTATTAGATTTTACTTTTGTTTTGCCTTCAGCTGACTGATACCTTAATATATATCTCTGTGCTATCTAGATTCACCAAGTTAACCACTTGAGGATCAAGATACGTAGCAATATACTGTATATAATTATATATATATATATATATATTGTTTACAATGTAGTGTTGTTTCAGGAAGTATTGTATTATCTGTTAATGCATGTATGTACAGTCGCGCTAATAAGTGATGTCTTGGCATCATCTATGTGTTGATCAATAATTGGTATCAGCAATATCTAATTTCATTTCTTCATATCGAGTGAAATATACAAACATGCTCCTACATTTATTCACCCTATTCAACATCTGACAAACATTAATACAGCACAGAGTAAGCCAAACGTAATGACAGCTGGGACATGACTTATTAGCGCGACTGTACTGTATACCTTATCCATGTCTAAGTGCTATGTTCCTTTACACTATGTCTGTCAGTCCTCATTAACCCTTTCAGCAGCTCGATGACTTAATTTTCGTTAAATTCTGGTAACCATTAGTTGTTTCTTTAGCTTACAATCTACTTCTAGGATACCAACAGGTAAATAAGATCTCAATAAACCATCTGCATAACTTAGAACCTCCTTAAGCGGCATAACATCGTATAATGTTAGCTGAGAAAATGTTGAAAGGGCGTCATCGTATTGAAGGGGTTAACACGATGACGTCATTGCCACAATACACTGTTTATAATCAAGAGTATAAAAAGTGTATTGCGTAGGTTGGTAGTGCTTAACCTTTCAATCCTTCATGTTAGAGGAGGTTGTAAGGGAAGATGTTTACAGTATATGTTCATTCATGCATATATTATAATTCGTCATTTATTTTTGTTTCCACCTTTATCAAGCTTATAAAATACCCCCAAGACCCTCCTTTGAGGTAAATTAATACATTTCTCGGTAGAAAAATGACTCCGTCGAAGGCTCTTCCTAAATTGCAGGTTTGCTGTCGCTCGCTAGGATAAAAAAAAACGACAGTTCTATAATCTACCTTTAGGGCTCAAAGGAGTAATTGCGATTTCAGTAAACCCTCTGAATAGCATAGGTACTTCTTAAACCGCATATAACCGCTTAACTTTAGCCGGAGCTAGGCCTATAAGTAAAAAGGCGTCACCGTGCTGAAAAATTAAATGGTTCTTGCTATTGTTAGACGAGATTTAATTGAAATAATCTTTACGCATATAATTGCCACAGATCCTTTCCTAAATGGTATCAAATCGTGTACTGATAGCCAGAATACACTATCAAAATACGTCATAATTTCCAAAGGGTAGAAATAGAATTTCTTTAACATTTATGTAAGGCTTTTGTATATTTAATAATTAGCATGTATTATCTAGTGGTGATGAACAGCGAGATAAATAGACGGAGAGGTAGATCGATAGTTTGAGCAATAGGACAGACAGGTAGATAGATCATTTGATATATATATATTGTGACGCACCCCAGTGCTGGGCAACGCAACCTGATTGTACTCCTTGGTACTCCACTGTACCGCCCGTGATCTGGCTACCGTCAGCCGCTATGTATATTGAGTGTGACGACTTATAACTATGTTCTTTGTATCTCTGCAAAGGTCTCGTCATGTGCTAACCAGTGGTGGGTTTTGTTTTAAGCCATGTCGAGACCTTCCATTTAATATGTAGTATCAATAGAGAAGTTGATAGATAGGACAGTGGGAGTTCAGAGAGAGAGAGTGAGTTAGGCTTCAGAGCAAGAGGGTAGCAACACGCCGCGCTGCCGGCCGGGTGGTTGCCAGACGTATGGACTGGTTGGCAGCCTTGCCCTTATAGCTAGGCGCGATAGGGTTGGTAGTCCATTGTTGCCTGCATGGGCTGGGCCCATGTTGTCGTACAGCACATTGCCTGGAGGCTGGCTGCGTGTTCTATGACCAGGTTGCCTAGAACCTTTGAGATTCTAACATCCCTAGCTCTCTCTCCCACTTCTCACGGTTGCACTCTTTCTCTCTGACGACATTACTCTCATTTCATTCTTCTCTCTATTTAAATGCATAACCTTCCCTTGAGGTCCTAAAGGAGTTTCAGCACTCACCTCTCGTATTACTCTTAGGACAAGCATATATTACATGTATTAGATTTAAGGGGTTAATGTGAACAGCGATCTTCTTGATGAGGATAGTTGGTGAACGTTCTACATGTTCACGAGTTATATGCCCCGCTCATCATCCCATTTGTGACTAGACTGGTGCCATGTGTAAGAGCCCGACCATGCCCAGGAGTTGTCTGTAGAGGGACGAGGACTTAGCCTTGATTTGCATACCGAGCCAGGAGCGAGTGTAGCACCCGAGACTACAGCTCGCTCGTAGTGCCGGTATAGTAGAGTAACGTAATTTATCTGTCCTTGTGTTCTCTACAGTCTTCTCCTGGGTTCTCGCTTTCGGTGCTGGGACTCGTTGTTCCTGTGACTTGGCCTGCTAGCTAGAACACATGGGGATGATGAGTGGGATATATCTTTATTTTACTATGCATTGCAGCTCTCTTTAAGTATATATCTATAACACTTTACAATACACATTACTCACACACAAGACAACACTATTAATACTTTCATGTATCAATTAACTGCACTGTCGTTTTGCTGCTGTGTCCGGAGTTCTGTTGCGTAGGGCGCATACGGACTCGGAGGGGAGACAGAGTGAGAGAAGCGAAGTAGCCTATGCGGTAGTAGGCTACCGGCGCAGTACTGTTGCCTGCAACCTTTTAGTTATTCCAAGTATAGATTCATTATTATAATAAGTGACTACTGTTTATGTTCCTCCCATGTGTATTATTAGGTATCTACTGGATCATGAACATCTTGTATGCTACATGCTAGTGCATGTTAGTAGGGGACAGTTAGTGTAGTGCACGCGCTTTCAAGTAGGCGTGTACATTTGTCATTTAGCATTTCACTGTCATACCTTTAGCCTGCTTCTATTCTACATTATTAGAGGCTTAATATTAACGTAGTTTCTTGAGTATTGCATTTCTTTAGTAATAACGTAACCTATAAATGTCTGAGGGAGTTTAGCCTCATAGCCTACCCCTGTTGTACACTTTCGCCGAGTTAAGGTACCTCGTTACCGTAGACGATAACTCTGTAGGGCGTTGGTGCTTTTGTTGTCTGGAGCATATAGTATTTGGGACTGGAATCGAGCGTGTCGTTGTCACTTAAGCCATTTCTGTCCTACGATCAAGAATCCCGAATATGTATTGCCGATCCAGCCGTAACAAAATGGCGACCTTGCACAAGATTCAGTAGTATCCTATCACATGTTTTTTGGAGAACTATTCTATGCTACCTAGTAGAGCTGGCTAGAATTTTCTTGCATATTGGAGGAATTTTTATTGTGTCATTATTGTATTGGTGGACTTGCAGATTGTTTCGTTAGGTGTCTAGAGTAGTGTCATTCAAGCATCTTTAACATTTTGTGAGTCGAGACTGCAATTAGTAATAAGAACTTTTTTTTGTTTATGAACAGCAATTGTATAACCAGCACTATGTCTAATGACTCATCATTTACGGGGGAGGATAACACTGTACAGCCTAGTGACCAGCAAGTACAGCAGATATTTAGGGAGGGGAGTGTTATAAGTGGAGAGAGGGATGCCCGGGCATTTTTGCAGACACCTTTGACCGAACAGCGCCTGCAGGCTATTGATTGTTGCGGTCTTCGCTGTTTAGCCACGGTTTTGGGGCGGGACTGTCCTGACAGTTGGCCCAAGAAGAATTTGGTGGCATGTTTGTTGGGTGATGGCGATGGGGCGGTGGGTGGAGTGGGGTCTTGGGGGGTTCCCTCCAAGCCTCCATTCCACTCTACCCCTGAGCTGGGCCCTCAGCCAGCGAGTCTTAGCACGATGCAGCAGGAGGGTTCTCAATGGCAAGCTGGCTTACCCGTAAACACGTCTCGGTGTGGATCCCCCATTTTGTGCTCTCCCCCCCCAGGCCTGTCTCCTGAGATGTTATTTCAGCTAGAACTAGCTAAGCTTAAGTTGCGAGAGAGGCAACAGGCTAGTATAGAACGGATTAGGCTGTAGGAGACTCAGATACAACAGGCTAGTATAGAACGGATAAAGCTGCAGGAGACTCAGATACAACAGGCTAGTATAGAACGCATAGAGGTTGCTAGAATCCAAGCCAATCAGGATGCAACCAGGTACCAGGCTGAAATGGATGTCGAGAAGTCTAGAGTAGAGACCACGGGGCGTCATCTCGGTGGTGGGCACCGGGTTACAGACTCACTTTCGCATTTAATTAAGTTAGTACCCGCATTTGATGAGACAGCAGTGACTGAGTTTTTTGCTCGTTTCGAAAAGAAGTGTCGTGAGTATGACTGGCCGGAGGTTAAAAGGGCAGCATTAGTTTCATCACGTCTAGTGGGTAAGGGGTTGAAAGCCTACGATGCACTGTCACTGGACGAGAGTGTCGTGTATGGACTGGTGAAGGAGGCTGTGCTCCGGGCCTACGAACTGCAACCCGAAACTTATAGATTGAAGTTCCGTGGCGTGAATAAGAAGAGCGACGTCAGTTTTATGGAGCACGCACGGGACTTAACAGATGCATGTAATAACTGGTTTCGGTCCGAGCACGCAGAGTCGGCTGAGGAAATTAAGCAACTTTTCTATCTGGAACAGTTTTACAAATGTACTGGAACCGATCTAACGCTGAACATTAAGGAAAAATGTCCCAAGACAGTAGAGGAGGCTGCCAAGATGGCAGACCTCAGATTATCATTGATTCGTGGTTGCAGTGCCGCTCAGAGGGCTGAGTCAGGGCAGAAGGGGCGCTATACCCCACCCACCAGAGTTTTCGATAATAACAAATCCTATGACACACATAACCACACTAAAAGCATTGCACCTAATAACACCTACAAACACAAGCCTCTCCCGTTTACTAAAGGTCAGGCCCCTTCTTCGCCCGCACAAGGGAAGAAGCCCATTGGGGATGTGAAATGTTACAAATGTCAGAAGCTAGGCCATTATTCACGTGAGTGCCCTAGTAACACTCCCGCTAAGCCGGTGTCATTGGTTCACAGTATCGGTGTGTCTCTGAAGGCTGCAGCAACTGCCCGGGGTAGGTTGTCAGCAGCTGAGGCACACGCGGTAAAGAAGCGTACGGAAGGCTCGACACCTGTCCGGGACACTTTCTGTAGCCATCGGGGACACGGGTTTGTGAGCTGGGGGAGTGAACTACGGAGGGTTGACTTGTTGAGGGATACGGGGGCTTCGCAAACTTTGTTGAGGAACTTCACAGGGAAACCGATAAATGCGGCCAGAGTTGTTGTGGTGCAGGGTATAAATGCTACGAGGTCATACCCACTTGTGAGGTTGGAGTTGAGAGTGGGAGAGGTGTGCAGGGAGCTGGATGTAGGGATCGTTGAGTGTTTGCCAGTTGAGGGCGTCGACCTTCTTCTCGGCAACGACTTTGCGGTGCCCACTTCCGGGACTCCACCCTTAGTCGTTGCCGAGAGGGCGGCCGACGTGGATGGTGAGAATCGGGAATGGGTTGGGAGGTGCCAACAGGATGAGATGGCCTGTGTGGTAACCCGATCTCGCTCTGCGGCTCCTGCACAGCCTAGCACTCAACCTCGGGGACAGTGGAGGAAGGATCAGGAGAAGGTTGCTAAGGGCAGGAAAAGGGACATTGATTCTGCTGCACTTCTCGGTGATTCGGTACTTGGACCTATAATAAACACGGGAGTTGACTCTGGCCCAGAGATGGTGTGTAACAAGGCAGAGTTGGGTAAGACTTCGCGTGAGGCAAGAGCTGTAGCGAGAGCCACTAAGGCAGTAGAGCCTACTAGCCGGGGTAATGTCTTATTACAAAACCATCTTGATGCATTGACGCCCGGGGACATTAGTGAGCAGCAGCTGCAAGACGCTAGCCTAGCTCGTTATAGCAATGGTGCCATAGAGTTGGAGGAAGATGGGGATGCGAAGCCGGGAGATTTCTTTAGGCTCAACAGGATATTGTACCGCAGATTTTTAGACCCCAAATCGAAGTGGGAGGACGGTGCGAGGGTAGTAGACCAGGTGGTTGTTCCAAATAAGTATAGAGAGTCCTTATTGTGTCTGGCGCATGATGTGCCGGTGGCGGGTCATTTGGGGGTAACAAAAACATTGGCGGCATTGGGCAGGTTTTTCTGGTGGCCTGGGATCAAGGCTGATGTCTGTGCATGGGTGGCTGGGTGTGCGACCTGCCAGACAACGGGGAAGCCTAACCAGACAATCCCGAAGGCACCTTTGTTTCCCATACCTGTCACCGGGCCTCCGTTCAGCAAAGTTGTAGTAGATTTGGTTGGCCCTTTCCCGCCTACTAGTAGTGGCAATAAATTCCTGTTGACAATCATGGATGTGGCTACGAGATACCCGGACGCATACCCCATGAGAAACGGCTCGGCAAAGGCAGTTGTTAAAAACTTATTATTGTTCTGTTCCCGTTATGGATTTCCACGTGAGGTGCAGTCAGACCAGGGGAGCAATTTTACATCCAAATTGTTCAAGCAAACCCTTCAGTTGCACGGTATATGTTCTGTAGTGTCGTCAGCCTACCATCCCGAGAGTCCGGGAGTCTTGGAGCGGTGGCACTCGACCCTGAAGAGTATGCTACGCTGTTACTGTGCAGAACATGACACTGATTGGGATGTGGGTCTGCCGTATGTTCTGTTCGCTGCACGTGAAGTCCCAGGAGAGAGCCTGGGGTTCAGTCCAAATCAGCTAGTCTTTGGCCATAATGTGAGAGGACCTTTAAGTATGGTGAAAGAGATCTGGGAGGGCGAAGAGAAGCCGGGGTCTGTACTTAAATATGTCCTTGAGAGCCGGGAGAGACTTATAGGTTGCATGGCAGCGGCAGGTAATAACTTGGTTAATGCACAGGCGGTCATGAAGCACCAGTATGACGCCAAGGTGAAGCTTCGGGAGTTTTCGGGGGGTCAGGAGGTAATGTTGCTTTTACCTTTGCCTGGACACCTCCTTTCTGCCAAGTTCATTGGGCCGTATGTGGTGGCTAAGAAACTGTCCGACCTTGATTATCTCGTTGCAACACCTGACCGTAGGAAAAAACATCAGTTATGTCATGTTAACCTCATGAAAGAGTATGTGAGATGCCCCTCAGAGCCTCTCACTGTCCCTGTGCTGGCCTGCAGCGGCCAGGGTGGAGAAGGAGGTGGGGACAGTCATGCTGCTGAGGAGGATAGCTGGGACTGTGTCATTTCCGCGGAACAGTGGGCGGGGAATACTGAACAAGAGGCTAGGCAAGCTGTAAGTCACCTGCCTGAGCACCAGGGTGCTGCTGTCCTAGGCCTGTTCAGGTCATACCCCTCTGTTTTCGCCGAACACCCATGTCTCACTACTCAGGTAACGCACGACGTGGACGTCGGTGATAATGTGCCCTTCAAGTCAGTGCCCTACCGTGTGCCCCCGGTAAAGTTGCCAGCTTTACGGGAGGAGTTAAAGTACATGGTTGAGAGAGGGATGATCACTGAAGGTTATGTGAAGTGGACATCACCCGTCACGTTGCAGCCAAAACCTGACGGCAAGGTGCGGTTCTGCATAGATTTTCGTAGGCAAAATGGCTTGACCACTACCAACCCTTACCCTTTGCCTCGAGTTGACGACAGCGTGGACAAGATAGGGAATGCAAAGTACCTTACTAAAATTGATCTTGTAAAATGCTACTGGCAAGTACCCCTGTCGGACCGAGCTAAGCAAGTTTGTGGTTTTGTGGTAGATGGCAAGACCTACCAATGTAACGTAATGCCTTATGGGCTTAAGAACGCACCTGCCACGTTTCAGAACCTGATGAACGATATTTGTGACGAAATCCCTAACTGCACGGTCTACCTTGATGACGTGATAGTATATGATGACGATTTTGAAAATCACCTAAGGAACTTAGAGACCCTGTTTAGGAAGTTGCACGATGCTGGGCTGGTGGTGAACCTGAGGAAGTGCGAGTTTGTAAAGGCTACTGTGCAGTATCTTGGCTTTGTGGTCGGGTTAGGCCGGGTGTGCCCCCCCCTGAGCAAGATACAGGCTATCAATATGTTTCCCAGGCCCACCACTAAGCGCCAGGTCATGCGGTTCCTAGGTATGATAGGCTATTATAGGCGCTTCATCCGGGGATACTCTACTGTCTTAGCACCGTTAACTGATCTACTGTAGAAGTCAGTGAAGTTCTGTTGGGCTGCGGAGTGTCAGAGGGCTTTCGACCTAGTCAAGCACCTGCTGTGTACACATCCGATTTTGAGGGCCCCAGACTTCTCCAGGAGTTTTCAGCTGGCGACTGATGCCAGCGGTGTGGGTGCCGGGGCAGTGTTACTGCAGACTGATTCCGAGGGCTTGGAACACCCAGTGAGCTTCTTTTCTCGCAAGTTTAATTCGGCACAAAGGAATTACTCGACTATAGAGAAGGAGCTTCTGGCTATCGTTTTGTCGCTCAAACATTTCGAAGTTTATGTTCCAGCCTACGGCCCGGTAGTGACGATTTATACGGACCATCATCCGTAATTCAGTTTCACAATCGGAATATGCGGTTGACCAGGTGGTCCCTAATGCTCCAAGAGTATAATCTCAACATTCAGCATATTGCCGGGAGTGAGAACGTGATAGCAGATTGTCTATCAAGGGTTGATGATCCAAGATAGTCGTGCACGGTGTGTGGGTTGAGCAGGAGTAAAATTAGGCTATCATAACGCCGTCCAAAAAGATTATAAAACAATAAAATAAACGAGAAAACTCTTTTTTTTTTTAGTTTTGTAACTCTTTATTGTTGTAGCATGATGCATGCGATATTGTGTTTTATGTATAATTCACACTTCAGTTGTTGTGCACCTTTTGCAATTAGTGGCAGCTAAGGGTAGCAGGTCGGTTGGTTGCCTGTCAGATTTTGATAATGCTTCTAAGGTCGATTATCTAAAATCTTGGGGGGGCTGTGACGCACCCCAGTGCTGGGCAACGCAACCTGATTGTACTCCTTGGTACTCCACTGTACCGCCCGTGATCTGGCTACCGTCAGCCGCTATGTATATTGAGTGTGACAACTTATAACTATGTTCTTTGTATCTCTGCAAAGGTCTCGTCATGTGCTAACCAGTGGTGGGTTTTGTTTTAAGCCATGTCGAGACCTTCCATTTAATATGTAGTATCAATAGAGAAGTTGATAGATAGGACAGTGGGAGTTCAGAGAGAGAGAGTGAGTTAGGCTTCAGAGCAAGAGGGTAGCAACGCGCCGCGCTGCCGGCCGGGTGGTTGCCAGACGTATGGACTGGTTGGCAGCCTTGCCCTTATAGCTAGGCGCGATAGGGTTGGTAGTCCATTGTTGCCTGCATGGGCTGGGCCCATGTTGTCGTACAGCACATTGCCTGGAGGCTGGCTGCGTGTTCTATGACCAGGTTGCCTAGAACCTTTGAGATTCTAACATCCCTAGCTCTCTCTCCCAACTTCTCACGGTTGCACTCTTTCTCTCTGACGACATTACTCTCATTTCATTCTTCTCTCTATTTAAATGCATAACCTTCCCTTGAGGTCCTAAAGGAGTTTCAGCACTCACCTCTCGTATTACTCTTAGGACAAGCATATATTTACATGTATTAGATTTAAGGGGTTAATGTGAACAGCGATCTTCTTGATGAGGATAGTTGGTGAACGTTCTACATGTTCACGAGTTATATGCCCCGCTCATCATCCCATTTGTGACTAGACTGGTGCCATGTGTAAGAGCCCGACCATGCCCAGGAGTTGTCTGTAGAGGGACGAGGACTTAGCCTTGATTTGCATACCGAGCCAGGAGCGAGTGTAGCACCCGAGACTACAGCTCGCTCGTAGTGCCGGTATAGTAGAGTAACGTAATTTATCTGTCCTTGTGTTCTCTACAGTCTTCTCCTGGGTTCTCGCTTTCGGTGCTGGGACTCGTTGTTCCTGTGACTTGGCCTGCTAGCTAGAACACATGGGGATGATGAGTGGGATATATCTTTATTTTACTATGCATTGCAGCTCTCTTTAAGTATATATCTATAACACTTTACAATACACATTACTCACACACAAGACAACACTATTAATACTTTCATGTATCAATTAACTGCACTGTCGTTTTGCTGCTGTGTCCGGAGTTCTGTTGCGTAGGGCGCATACGGACTCGGAGGGGAGACAGAGTGAGAGAAGCGAAGTAGCCTATGCGGTAGTAGGCTACCGGCGCAGTACTGTTGCCTGCAACCTTTTAGTTATTCCAAGTATAGATTCATTATTATAATAAGTGACTACTATTTATGTTCCTCCCATGTGTATTATTAGGTATCTACTGGATCATGAACATCTTGTATGCTACATGCTAGTGCATGTTAGTAGGGGACAGTTAGTGTAGTGCACGCGCTTTCAAGTAGGCGTGTACATTTGTCATTTAGCATTTCACTGTCATACCTTTAGCCTGCTTCTATTCTACATTATTAGAGGCTTAATATTAACGTAGTTTCTTGAGTATTGCATTTCTTTAGTAATAACGTAACCTATAAATGTCTGAGGGAGTTTAGCCTCATAGCCTACCCCTGTTGTACACTTTCGCCGAGTTAAGGTACCTCGTTACCGTAGACGATAACTCTGTAGGGCGTTGGTGCTTTTGTTGTCTGGAGCATATAGTATTTGGGACTGGAATCGAGCGTGTCGTTGTCACTTAAGCCATTTCTGTCCTACGATCAAGAATCCCGAATATGTATTGCCGATCCAGCCGTAACAATATATATATATATATACATAAATATATATATATTAGCTAGATAGAGAGAGAGAGAGATAGAGAGAGAAGGCTTATATATTTTCTATACAACACAGTAAAATGTGAAATGTCAAGTGTCACTGAGCTGGAAACGCTCACAAGTCATTTACATTTTACATAAACTTATAATTAAATTTTTCATTTGTGTATTAATAACCCTTGACATTATTTATATATGACCTAATTCTATCATATAATTAATTTGCCAGTTTTTTCAATATATATATATATATATATATATATATATATATATATATATACACTGTATATTTACAAACTTAAAGGGCATACGAAGGGTATGGAATACTTATATAAGATTATTGGGTATGTTGAATATGATTGACTTTTCTAATTGGTATAATACGGGTTTAATACCACCAATATGCCATTGAATGGGTAGATCATTACGGATGCTTTATGTAGCCTTTTCATACTTATAATTATTGACAGTGTACAATCGGTCAAATAAGTGATGTCTCGGCACCAAATATATGTTGATCAATAATATGTATCAGCCATATCTAAACTTGATTGCTTCACTTCGAGTAAGATATACAAACATGTACCTACATTTATCCACCCTATTCAAGATCTGACAGACATTAATACAGCACAGAACGAGCCAAACGTAATGACAGCTGAGACATGACTTTTTAGAGCTACCGTACCTCTAGACAATAAATTGTATTCATCCTAGGATGGATGTATCGCAATCAAAGGGTATAATTATGATGACTGTGGAATTTCAGTTTTGAGAGAGAGAGAGAGAGAGAGAGAGATGTAGAAAGAGAGAGTGAGTGAGACGGAGAGTGAGGTTTCTTTTATAGTTTAACACACGTTTCAGCACGATTAACCAATTTTCGAGATATTCTGGTTACTATTAAACGATTTTCTTTAGTTTATATTCTAACTCTAGAACTCCTCTATTTATATATCTATTGCCAGACGCTCTAATTCCTCACGGGGTGGCCACGAACAAACATATTCCAGGCCGCTCTGTCCCCCGACAACACTCGTCCTTCCTCCCTATCCCCCATACATCTCACCACTCCATCCTTACACCTCATTCCCGAGCTACCCCTCCCTTTAACCCCTTCAGCACGATGACGTAAGTTTTATCATATTGTGGTTAATATTAGACGATTTTCTTTAGCTTATGATTTACCTCTAGGATTTAAATGGGTAAATACTATCTCAATATACCCTCGGAATAACATAGGTCCTTCATAAACTGCATACAATCGTCTAAATTTAGCCAAAATATAATGCAAAATGCCGTCATCGTGTTGATGGGGTTAAGGAGAGTTTTTTAGTTTGCTCCCTAGAATTCCATCAAGCTTAAAAATAATACCCCCAAGACCCCCCTTCGAGATAAATGTGTACATGTTTCGGTAGAAAAATGTCTTGGCCTAAGGCTGATTCCTCCTAAAAAAAAAACAGGTTCGCTATCGCTTGCCAGTAAAAAATCGACACCTAAATAGCACGAAAGGGGTTAAATTGACAGAAATGGGGCGGAAGATCTTAAATTAGCTAAACTAATGGGGCCAACATCTTAGCATCTCAAAACCAATAGGGCTAAACATGAGGGAGAAGGGGGCTTCAGAAAAATAAAATCCTTCAGTGAAAATCTCCCTTTAACCACTTCCACCTCAATAAAATACACCGTTTACGTCATCCGGACGCTCTCCATTTGCTCCATGTGCCCATACTACCTCATATTTCTCCTGACATTCTTCGCACCATCCACCTTAACCCCTTCCGTACCGGCGACGTCTTCTTCATTTTATTCTAGCTATATTTAGACAATTTTGGGCAGTTTTAGAAGGATCTATGTTAGTAAAAAGGGTTAATTAAGTTAGTTCGATGCCTGTTAATTGCTGCATAAAATCGTGTAAATATAACTAGACTAAAATTAAGAATACATCGCCGGTACAGAAGGGGTTAAGGGGGGATGAGGCTATGTATTTGCTTATATATTTATATTGTTGGTGTTCTTTTTAGTTTCCACCATAAATTTCCATCAAGCTTAAAAACACATCCTCAAGGTCGCCCTTTGAGATGAATTTGTAAATTTGTCGGTAAAAAACTGTCTCAGCCGAAGCTCATTACCTCCAATAATACAGGCTCGCTATCGCTCGCCAGGAAAAAGATCGGCACCTAGAAAGCACGAAAAGTCTTATTATTGACAGAAATGGGGCGAAAGATCTTAAAATCGCCAAACTAATGGGCCTAACGTCTTAAAATCTGAAACTATTGGGGCTAAACATGAGGGAGAAAGGAGGCCAGACAAACCAACCATATACACACCTATAACGTTCTTCCTGGCTCATCAGTCTGTCCATCCATGTTTGTTAGTTAGTTAAAATAGGACTTCAGAGGCTATCAACCCTTCTGGATTATTAAGCCATCACACTGTAAGTCAAGACTAACGTCAGAACTGGAACCCTTTTTCGGGAACTTTCTTTGTCTTGATGGTGTAATGGTTAGAGCGTTTAAGTTTTGTATGATATAGCCTAGGTTCGAATCCTGGGAAAATCACATGTTTTCATTAATTTAATTTGAGGATTATTGGTGTTAAGGGGACAGTGTTTTTTTTATTTTTTTGTGGTCTATATATTTATATATTCTTTCAATTCTTAGTTTTCTCCCTATACCTTCATCAAGCTTAAATAAACTCTCCCTAGACCCCTGTTCAAGATAAATTTGTAAATTTTCAATAGAAAAATGTCCCGGCCAAAGGCTGGATACTTTTAGAATTACAGGCTCGCTATCATGTTACGACCGGCACAACGAAATAAACAAGGGCACTTAATATTGGACTACAAGATAGGCTAGATCTGCAACAACGGTACGCTAATTCCAAGCCCTCGAACTATTAAGCCAAGCCGGTGAACAAAACACTTAAACCCTCCAGAGTTAATCTACTGGATAATGGGGTATCAATTAACTGGGTTAAGTGTACTTCTACAAAGGCTTTCCGGTGACGGCAAAGCCTACTCACAACAAGAGTAATTACGTTAATAAAAAGCTCTCAAGTAATAACAATGCTTAAATAAACTATGATAACCCTTTGGCTGCGGCCTTGTTTGGGCTATTTAGGGCATATTCAGGCACTCCTGAATGATAAATCAAACATCTGCATTAAATGAAGTGTATTCTGCCGAAAACTAGGCGAAAATAGCTTCAAAATGACACCAGAATGGACCGTATACGTGGTCTGGTTCACCCGCAGTGATCCCAGTGAAACGCGGGAACCCCGCTATTATGTAACACTCGCTCGCTTGGCGAGCGAATTATGAGAGAGACAGAGAGAGACACGCGCGAGACACAGCCTAGCTCAGTGAGCCGCTCGGTGCTCTGAAGGTCGGAGGTGGGCCCCTCACACTCCCGCCCACTGTCACTCGATTTTTACGTGTTTTACAGGCTTTTAAAGCCTGGAAATTGCTGTAACTTGCCAAAACATTCCATAACGTCACCTGCAGCGAAAGGGTTAAATAAACTATGATAAGATTTAATAAAGATTATATGCTTACATGGGAGTTTGGACTCAACACTGAAACTCTTCAATGCTCTATGAAAACACTTGAAGTCTAGTCCTACAGCAAACAGATATGGAATCTTCTGAAAAACGTCTGATGCTCTAAGATGCTCGTCGAATATAGAACAGAACTAATTCAGGGGCAGGACACCAAAGCGTGTATCTTAACACCTTACGAGCGGCCTATGTGGTTTATTTATGTGTACCGCACAGCGGGGTGTTTTTAGCCAAAATAGGGCTGTTTACGTGATCATTTTCATGCCTAAATAAGACCCAGAACGTAAAACAAGTACCTATCCCTGAAAGGGCATAAACAGAGCTTTCGAATGACACCATAACGATCCTTGTATGATGGATAGTTTTCTTGCAATAACCGTGCAACGCGAGTGCAAAAAGCAGGTAATTCGGTACTTTCAGTACATAATTGAGTATGTAGCGAGTGAGAGAGGGAGGAGGGAGCTGAGATTTGTGTCAGTAGGTTCGCCGCGGTGGTCTGGAGCAGTCATACGCTCGCTAGTCTCCTGCCACCACTTGTCTCTCTCTCTCTCTCAGCCACATTACGTGCTGAAATTGCCACTCGACCTATGTCGAGCGCCGCCACATAGTCGAGCTTTATTTAACTCGACTTATGTTGCTCGCCGCTAAATAAGGGTTAAATACACCTAAAAGTAGGATACATATATTGTGACGTCTACCAGCGTTGGCAGAATCGCCTCTCGTTAGCCACTAGCGCTCGCCAGGGCAGTGAAATGGGCTACAGTTGTCAGAGAATGTTGTTCTTTCTTTCTTAATAACCGCATTGTCACAGTGGTGGTCTTTGCTTTCGTCTGTGACAACGGGAAGTATTTAATATCATTCATAGAATATAAGATGCATTGTAGTGTGAAGTTGAGAGAGAGAGAGAGAGCGGGCAGCGAGGGGGTAGTGAGTGTTGCCTCCCTCGCTTGGAGGAGTTTTCCCTCCCTCGCGCGGGCTTTCCCACGCCCTTGATTGGCTGGTGGATCCTGACGCGGCCCAAGGATGCTAGTATTTCATGACGTAGTGGTCTGTGATTGGGTGCCGCTGCCTTTGTTAGTGCTAGGGGGGGCTCCTTCCCGCGTGTCTCCGGCAGAGCTTGGCACAGCGTGCGTGGTACTAGACGTCCCTAGAAATCTGTCCCCCATATAACCCTCTATACTACTATCTCTCTCTCTGAACTTCTTCGTTTTCATACTTCTCTCTTTATTCAATTACTTATCCCTTCTGGTTCTGCATACGACTTCCATAGTCAGCCAGTCGTATTACCAGCACCAGCTCTCTGAGATATTTACATGTACTTAGAATAGGTTTTGAGGGTTCTTAGTTAGTATAGGTTATGAACTCTGTGTGTCTCCATTATTGATTTAGTGTTTCTGCTCTTTTATTTAATGCTAGACTGGGATAGGGTATCTGTAGTCGTTGTCATCGATGTGTGTACGGTTTGCTTATACCTACACGACTTCGACCGGTCCTGTGGTAGACTGTGCTGTCTTTTCGGTTGTGTCCTTTACGTGTGCAGCTTTGTGTTGACTGAGGGCTTTGGCCTGTTCCAGTTCCACACTTTGCTGCCTCTTTGCTTGTCTTTAGAGGGTCGCCAGGGTAGAACCAGATACTTGTGATCTGGATCTATCAAGAGAGCACCCTAGTCAATTAAGGTAACTTAAAGGATGCAGTCTTAAGGACATCGCTAGGCTACGAGCCTGTCTTGCTCAACCACAGTTCCTTACCTAGAGTATTCCAGCTAGACATTATTAATCGAGTAGACACTTATTAGTATTTAATATAAGCTCTTTGATATGTATGCATTATTATTCACAGCATCTAATAGTCTAGGTTGTTGTTGAGTTGCACAACCATAGCAGACTGTTTCGTTGATGAGGAAGTACTTCTTTTAGTGTCGAGCATTACTACCGTTGCGCATTTATAGTATTCTTGTGTCAGTTAACATTATATGTCCTATCTTTTAGTGTATTCCATTTACACGTGTGGTGTCCTGCCTCCTGCCTTTATTTAGTCCAAGATTAGATTCAAGCATCTTATGAGCATCAGACTTTCTTCAGAAGTTTCCAGGTCTATGCTGTAGGACTATACTTCACTTTCTTTCAGATAGGAGTGAAGCGTTTATTGTTATTTAGAGTAACTGTATTGAAGCATCTTTTTATTGTATTAAATCTTGCAGTGATTTAATTGATCTTTCCATAGATTCCTTTTTATGCATTTTAACGTAACTTGTATCTTGTTTGTTATCAGGCTATACTGGTGTAGGTTAGCCTGAAGTAGAGTACATTTATGCCCAGTTAAGGATGCCCCGCTATCGCAGATTAACTCTGGAGGGTATAAGTGCTTTGTTCGCTGGCATATAAGTTCGAGGGTTTGGATCTAGCGTACCGTTGTTGCGTAGTGCCCTATTACTAGTCCAATCTTTAAGTGCCCTTGTTTTATTCGTAGCCCCGGTCGTAACAATATATAGAAACAAGGGAGTGCAACAACTCTGTGACAGCACTAACAACAGCAACTCAAAAACAGTACTTCCTTAGCCAAAGTAACGGCCATACTGGGTTGTGCACTATGCATCAACCTAGGCAAAAACAATACGTGAATAATTGCTAAAGCATACGCAGTTAAAGTTAATAAACAATATGCTGTCTACCTTACTATTAAAGTCTAGCAGCGGTATAAAGGTACAGGGAGCCTAGGCAGAGCTCAAGCATGCTCGCAGCCTACTGTCTCCCCTGAACAGATTTCCCTTATCTTACGTTAAGTGACTAGGAGGCTCTCTTGGTTAGTCCAGATCTCAAGTATCTAGTCTTACCCTGGCACTCCTCAAAGGTCAACAAAATGAGTTAGCAAGCATACAAGCAAGAGTAGGCAAAAGCCCTTCGCTTGTATACTGCTAAGCTCGCAAAGGAAAATATGCACAATGGTGTACTACAGGCTACCTAGCTCCGTCGAAGTCGTACAGGCTCTGACTTGCCATATACATAACTCAGACAACGACCAAAGATACCCTCCACTGTCTAGCATTAAATAGTAATAAAGAACAACCAAATAATTAGAATCACCCAATAATATGAATCCATGTGACTATGATTCTAATAACCTCTAGAGCTAGTGCAAAACATAAATGTGAGAACAGGCGACTGGCCGACTATGGAAGTCGTATGCGAGAACCAGAAGGGATGGGTAATTGAATAAAGATAAGAAGTATTGGAAAGAAGGAGTTCAGAGAGAGGAACAGCAGTAAAGGGGGTTAGATTGGAGACAGAATGCGAGGGACATCTAGGACCAAGCGCACGATACCATGCTCTGAGGAGAGGAGAGGATAGGAGCCCCACCACTGGGCAAAGGAGGGCGGAGACCAACCACATGCCACTACGTCACCAGAAAAGCAGACGTCATAGACCACGCCAGGCCCGCTGTCCAATAGCGAGCGAGCGAGCCCACCGAGCGAGGAATGCACACATACATACGCACACACACTACCACCTCGCTCTCCCCTCTCTCTCTCATTTTCTCGCTCACGCGCTGCATGTTATAATCACTACTATGGATATAAAATACTTCCAAGTGTCACAGACAAGAATAAAGGCAAACACTGATCTGTCTGTGACAACACGAATACTAAGAAAGAAATAATATCGTTCTACGATTATTATAGCCCATTTCACTGCCGCGGCGAGTGCTAGCGAGTCACGAGTACATTCTGGCAAGCTAGCCAGCGTAACACCCCGCCCAAGATGTGGGACGTTTTAACCTCAGGTAAACGCCACATCTGACCAGACAGAATGCCCACAAACCCTGCATCACCCAGCTACTCCCCAAGTTGTGAAAAACAAGGCACAATTACAAACGTAAAAACACTTCATTATATAAACAAATCTACACAACACTTCCCCAAAATAATAGTATCACTTAACAATGTTAGGCTCAACGAGCAAGCTTCAACAAGCCTCGCCTACTAAGAACAAAAACTCAGAATGTCTTAGATTCTTGCTGTAACATACTGCACTTATATACTATCAAAAGAAAGGGTTTTTATGTGAGGTTTTTGTATTATTTTAATACTGTTTTTGGCGGCTTTGCACTACAGGGGCAAGCCTAATTTTTTCTCCAAACTCAAACCAACACTGACTGAACGGCGAGGGTTCTCCTTAAAACATACCCTCCCGTGACAAACAATCAGCCAGAACATTATCAGTGCCCTTAACATGCCACACATCCAACTTGTGTCCCGGCAGCAAAACAACACCTGACACTGATAAACTGCCCAGTCCATCACAAGACTGGCATTTCTCTTCGCTCTCTCCGGCAACGGGGCCTGCCAATAACCTTTCACTATTTCCACCTTAGTGATAAACGAGGCGGCCCCGATGCGGTCTATGGGGTCGTCAACTCTGGGTAATGGATAGGCGTCTGTCAGGGATGATGTATCAACACTCTTGCAATCAACACAAACACGGATCTTGCCACTCAACTCAGGTTGCAAAGTCACTGGCAACGACCACTCACGATATCCCTTATCCCTCAGACCCTTTTTCAACATGTAGTCCAGCTCTGCTTTCACGACAGGCTGTTGAGCAGGATTTATACGGTAGGGAGCCAATTTGAGTTTTGCACTGTCTCCAGCCTCTATGTCGGGTGCCCCACCGGACATCAGGCCTGGAGAATCAACAACCATGCGGACGTACTGCCACAGCCTAGTAAACAACTTCTCTTGGCGCTTATGAACAAGAGGTTGAAACTTATCTCGAAGATCAACATGCTCATTGCCCTCCCACAACCCAGCCGGGACCGCAGTTTCTAAACTATAGTCTCCCTCCTTCTCCACCTCTGTCCCTAAAATAGCCAGGTCATGAGAGGGACAATCTGTACCACCTGTGCAGTCACTCCCATAGTTCATAAGTGCTAAGGCTTCCCCGCCGATACCGTACATGCGCACCCCCGCATTCCTTGTGACTACACCTGCCTGCGCAGCATCACCGCCTTCAGCGGCATGGCCAGATACAGTCGGTCTATGGTAGGGCTGTTCATTTTACTAGGGCAGCATTGGGAGGCTATGCGACGGTCAGGCGTATCTATTCCATAGTTAACCTCACCAATCTGCTTAATGTCCTGATACTGACCACCACCCTTAGCAGCCATGGGTCGACCCTGAACTGACAACCATGCCAAACCTTGTCGCCCACCTTGAACAACTTAGACAACGAGGCCAACGTTTTACTCACACCCATGTGACCTGCCAGAGGAACATCGTGCACCGCATGAGTTGTGAGGCCTAGGTGCTCGGCAAAAACAGTGGGGTATAAACAGAACAGGTACTGGATCGCTGCACGCTGTTGCTCAGGCAGGTGCTCAATCACTTCCACAGCCAACTGACTCGTGTTCCCCACCCACTGATCCGCCGAGACATGACAATCCCAACTTTCCTCCACCTGTGCCTCACTGCTCCCCTCTCCTTCCCCACCTTGGCTGCTGCAGACCAACACAGGGACAGTAGGCTGTTCAAGTGGGCGCCTCACAAACTCCTTCAACAGGTTCACATGACATGCTTCCCCGTTCTCATCTAGTTCAATAGCCCCGTTCCCACAACTCTCAAGACTAGGATCTTCTATTTGCATCTAGAGGGTATATTGCGTATATCAGAGGGTGCCAACCTGTCCAAGGGCTCCTGGAGCAACTTGTGGCCACCCCCGATACTGGGTTGCTCAAGCCTAGTCTGTTTCACCTGGGAACATTTCTGTCACGGAGTGCTATCACGCCCTACCATGTCACTAGGGGGGACAGGTTCTGGGGCCACTCCGGACCTCAAAAGTGGTGCAAGTACCGAGTCACCAAGGAGTGTCGCTGGGTCCAAACTCTTAACCCGACCACCAGCCTCGACTTTCTCCATCCGACCCTTCCTCCACTGGTCTGAAACCTGGGTACTAGGCTGTGACACCTGAGCGGACTGAGATCTGGTGTCAGCACACGCCATCTGCTGCGTCTGGCACCTCTCGAGCCCCTCTTGCCCCTCCCTAATCGTGTCGGCCGCCCTCTCGGCAATGACTAAGGGTGGAACCTCGGATGTAGGCACCGCAAAGTCGTTACCGAGAAGGAGGTCGACCCCCTCAACTGGCAATTTCTCTACAATCCCCACATCCAACTCCCGTGTCATACCATCCACCACAAGCTCCACTCTCACCAGTGGGTAAGACCGCACAGCATTGATGCCTTGAACCACTACAACCCGAGCTGCGTTAATAGGCTTACCAGTGAAGTTCTTAAGTAACGTCTGGGAGGCACCCGTATCACGCAACAACTCAAGCCTATGTTCCACACCAGCCCACATCACAGTGCCATGTTTCCTATGACCACAAAAAGCATCTCGGACAGATATCGAGCCCTCCTCATGCTTCTTCACCGACTGTGACTTCGCAACCGACGATTTACCCCGGGCAAACGCGGAAGACCTCAAAGACACCCCGATGTTGCTCACTAGAGACACCACCGCTGTAGACTGTGTGCTCGGACAAGAGCGCGCAATATGCCCCTTATTATGGCACTTAAAATACTCCACCTCACTCATTGACTTCCCCTGGGGTGATGAAGGGCCCTGGCCTTTCTTTAACGAGAAGGATTTCGACTTGGGTTCAAAATTGGCAACAGTGCTCTTAGTAGGATAATTTGTTGTATCATTAGTTTGGGGGGGTGGGGGGGTACGCCCCTTGTTAGCTGCCTCAGCTCTCTGGGCATATCCGCACCCACGAATTAACGACAACCTGAGGTCAGCTAACTCAGCCGCCTCCTGCAGAGTTTTAGGTTGCTTTTCTTTCAGGTTAAGAGTCAAGTCACTGCCAGTGCATTTATAGAATTGTTCTAACAACACTAATTGCTTCACCGCATCAAAAGTAGTTGCTTTCTCCGACCTCAACCAATTCTCAAATGCATCTGATAGGTCTCTAGCGTGTTCCTGGAAAGTACTCTCCTTTTGCTTAGGAACAGCCCTAAACTTCAGCCTATAGGTCTCTGGCTGCAACTCATATGCCTTCAGGACAGCCTCTTTCAATGCCTCATAATTCACACAGGAATCTAGGGCAAAGCATCGTACGCCTTGAGTGCTTTCCCCATCAATCGTGAAGAAACAAGGGCTGCCCGCTTCTCCTCGGGCCATTGGTGCTCCCGGCACTTTTTCTCAAAATGGAGAAAGAATTCTGTAACTCCTGACTCATCAAACACTGGAACCAACTTTAGTAGATGCGACAGGGACTGGTCATGGGGTCGACCCCCCTGGACGAAACGGTTCCCCGTCACCTCTATACGAGTTTTCTCTAGGTCAACATTGGCACAATACCTTGCAGACTCATACTTGAGCTCAGCCTCTTGCTGCTGCTGCTGCTGCCTGAGCTCAGCCTCATGTTTTCGCTGCTCGAGCTCAGCCTCATGCTTCCGCTGCTGGAGCTCAGCCTCATGCTTAGCCTGTCGCTCCTGCTGCTCAAGTTTGGCGAGCTCGAGCTGAAACAACATATCGGAAGACAAACCCTGAGGAGGGGGTGCTACTACCTGGGACCCACCCAGTGAGTCACCTAGAGGCTTACCCAATCGCCAGCAGACATCGGCCTGCGGGAACGTACTCGGCTCCAGAACCCGAGGGGGTGCCATGATAGAAGTTGAGTGGAATGGGGCCTGGGATAAAGGTGCCCCAGCTCCTGCTCCACCCGAAGCCCCATGCACCCCACCCAGCCCACAGGTAACCAGCTCGCTTCTCGACAAACCGCTAGTACAAGAAAACCCAAAGACTGTGGCTATACACTGCAGTCCGTACCGGTTCAGCCCCGACACCCGGTCTGCCGACACAGGATCCTCCAAAAACCTCCGAGCATCCTCCTCACCGTTCACCACCCAAACGCCGTCAGACAACTCCACCTTCTCCACCTTCTCGCCTGTCTCTCGCACTGTGCCCTCACTATCCTCAAACCCGTCCAGTGACGACATGATGGAGTCAAAAAAAAAAAATCCCAAGTCAAGACAAAAGTAGCCAAACTCTCGCGTAGCTTTATTCACAGAAAATATTCGAAGATGTTTTTAAGTGCAATACTAGGTCACCAATAAACTCCAACAAGTTCCATATATCCTCAAAAACAATGTCCACTGCCAACACTGCGAGAAATAAAATCGAACCCAAATGGCAATAAGATTTCTAAAAAAAAACTGCAAAATTCAGTTCACTATATACTGGACTAAGGTCGCCATTTGTTACGACAGGCACAACGAAATAAACAAGGGCACTTAATATTGGACTACAAGATAGGCTAGATCTGCAACAACGGTACGCTAATTCCAAACCCTCGAACTATTAAGCCGGTGAACAAAACACTTAAACCCTCCAGAGTTAATCTACTGGATAACGGGGTATCAATTAACTGGGTTAAGTGTACTTCTACAAAGGCTTTCCGGTGACGGCAAAGCCTACTCACAACAAGAGTAATTACGTTAATAAAAAGCTCTCAAGTAATAACAATGCTTAACCCTTAAAAAGCGGCTCACCACTTAAGTCGAGTTAAATAAAGCTGGACTATGTGGCGGCGCTCGACATAACTCGAGTGGCAATTTCAGCACGTAATGTGGCTGAGAGAGAGAGACAAGTGGTGGCAGGAGACTAGCGAGCGTATGACTGCTCCAGACCACCGCGGCGAACCTACTGACACAAATCTCAGCTCCCTCCTCCCTCTCTCACTCGCTACAATTGTATGGGGAAAGTGCCTAATTACCTGCTTTTTGCACTCGCGTTGCACGGTTATTGCAAGAAAACTATCCATCATACAAGGATCGTTATGGTGTCATTCGAAAGCTCTGTTTATGCCCTTTCAGGGATAGATACTTGTTTTACGTTCTGGGTCTTATTTAGGCATGAAAATGATCACGTAAACAGCCCTATTTTGGCTAAAAACACCCCGCTGGGCGGTACACATAAATAAACCGCATAGGCCGCTCGTAAGGTGTTAAATAAACTATGATAAGATTTCATAAAGATTATATGCTTACGTTATCTTTAGTGTGAGTTTGGACTCAACACAAAAACTCTTCAATGCTCTATGAAAACATTGAAGTCTAGTCCTACAGCAAACAGATATAGAATCTTCTGAAAAACGTCTGATGCTCTAAGATGCTCATCGAACATAGAACAGAAATAATGCAGGGGCAGGACACCAATGCGTGTATCTTAAATACACCTAAAAGTAGGATACATATATATAGAAACAAGGGAGTGCAACAACTCTGTGACAGCACTAACAACAGCAACTCAAAAACAGTACTTCCTTTGCCAAAGTAACAGCCATACTGGGTTGTGCACTATGCATCAACCTAGGCAAAAACAATACGTGAATAATTGCTAAAGCATACACAGTTAAAGTTAACAAACAATATGCTGTCTTCCTTACTAATAAAGTCTAGCAGCGGTATAAAGGTACAGGGAGCCTAGGCACAGCTCAAGCATGCTCGCAGCCTACTGTCTCCCCTGAACAGATTTCCCTTATCTTACGTTAAGTGACTAGGAGGCTCTCTTGGTTAGTCCAGATCTCAAGTATCTAGTCTTACCCTGGCACTCCTCAAAGGTCAACAAAATGAGTTAGCAAGCATAGCCTACAAGCAAGAGTGGGCAAAAGCCCTTCGCTTGTATACTGCTAAGCTCGCAAAGGAAAATATGCACAAGGGTGTACTACAGGCTACCTAGCTCGTCGAAGTCGTACAGGGTCTGACTTGCCATATACATAACTCAGACAACGACCAAAGACACCCTCCACTGTCTAGCATTAAATAGTAATAAAGAACAACCAAATAATTAGAATCACCCAATAATATGAATCCATGTGACTATGATTCTAATAACCTCTAAAGCTAGTGCAACACATATATGTGAGAACAGGCGCTGGTAATACGACTGGCTGACTATGGAAGTCGTATGCGAGAACCAGAAGGGATGGGTAATTGAATAAAGATAAGAAGTATTGGAAAGAAGGAGTTCAGAGAGAGGAACAGCAGTAAAGGGGGTTAGATTGGAGACAGAATGCGAGGGACATCTAGGACCAAGCGCATGATACCATGCTCTGAGGAGAGGAGAGGGTAGGAGCCCCACCACTGGGCAAAGGAGGACGGCGACCAACCACAGGCCACTACGTCACCAGAAAAGCAGACGTCATAGACCACGCCAGGCCCGCCGTCCAATAGCGAGCGAGCGAGCCCACCGAGCGAGGAATGCACACTTACATACGCATACACACTACTGCCTCGCTCTCCCCTCTCTCTCTCATTTTCTCGCTCACGTGCTGCATGTTATAATCACTACTATGGATATAAAATACTTCTAAGTGTCACAGACAAGAATAAAGGCAAACACTGATCTGTCTGTGACAACACGAATACAAAGAAAGAAAGAATATCGTTTTACGATTATTATAGCCCATTTCACTGCCGCGGAGAGTGCTAGCGAGTCACGAGTACATTCTGACAAGCTGGCCAGCGTAACAATCGCTTCCCAGGAAAAAAAAGACACCTAAATGCCACGATAGGTCTTGATATTGATATAGAAATGGGACAAAAGGTTTTATAATCGACAAAGAAATGAGGCGAACGTCTTAAGATCTCAAAACTATTATGCTTAACATAAGGGAAAAGGGGAGACCAGAAAAACGACCCATCTCCCCTTAATAACTATGTTAAATATAATAACTCGTCTGGATTGCCTTTACTCTCGACATGTGTCCCTCTATCAATGTCCATGCTTCACTTCCATATGTCAAGGTGAGAACTGCAACATTATAGTCTGTTCATTCTAAGTTGGGCAGAAATCGTAACCCCTAACCTCTCATAACTCAAAGAAGGACTAGAGTAATTGAGCTAATATTTCTACGGAATAGAAATACTTGGGTAGGGAGTAGGTGTACAGTATATTGCCAGCTCATTTGCTCTAGCCCTTTTTGAGTTCCAGAGGTTAGAGGTTACGCTTTCTACCCGACCTAGAATTAACGGACTATAGCATGTAATCACTTCTTCGCTTCCTTACTTCATGATTAAAATGGGCTAATAATATCTCAATTAGCCCTCTAAATAGCCTAGGTCCATCTTAACCCTCTCCGACACATGACGCGATGTTGAGCCTATTGGAGATACTTTAAAGCCTTTGTTACCATCAGGGGTATTTAGAAACCTTTAGTTTTGTTACTTCAACTTCTGCAGTTGTCTTTGAGTTAGCTGTGGGCAGAACACTAATTTTGGAGAGGTAATTATAGGAGTGAGAGAACTCTATTTCTTATTGCTAATCTGGCAACCTCTGCGTCATATGTGCGTGGAAGGGTTAAGGGGAAATTGGCTGTTTTTCTGGACACCCTTCTCCCTCATGTTTAGCCCCATTAGTTTTCAGATTTTATGTAGTTCGGCTCATTAGTTTGGTTATTTTAAGACCTTTAGCCCCATTTATTTGTCAATATTAAGACCTTTTTGTGCTATTTAGGTGTTGTTTTTCCTGGCGAACGATAGTAAGCCTGTAATTTTGGAAGAACCGGCCTTCGGCCGGGACGTTTTTCTACCGAAAAATGAACAAATTAATCTAGAAGGGGGACCTAATGGATGTTTTTGTTTAAAGTTTGATATAGGTCCAGGGAGAAAACTTATAACATAATAAAAATATACATAAATGATGAAATTAATACGCCCATCTCCCCTTAAAATGGGCTAAACAAAATATCAATAAACCCTCTAAATAGCTTAGGTCCATCTTAAAAAAACATACAATCGTCAAAGGATACCCAGATTCAAACGTGAAAAAAGGCCATTTTGTGCTGAAGGGGGTAATACATTTGTCAATAAATCCTTCATCGCTCTACAGACCTTACGTTGGGGATGGAGTCGGAAAAGAAAGAGAGGAGGGAGAGCTGAGCTTGACAGATATGGACGAAGAGGAAAGTGAAATAGACTGCATAGAAGAGCGGAGAAGGGATAAACAAAGAGAGAGGATGGTAGAAAGGGAGGGAAGTAAAAGTAGGAGGGAAGAGGTACATAGAATACCGGTAAACACAAGACCCAGGGGAAAGAGTACAAAGGAGTACAAAGGAAATCAAGCAACAACATATATAGTGACCCTTCTAGGTTGCTTGTCCTCCAAAACACTGAGGATCAAGTGTCCAAACAGTGGTTTAGAGTGGGTAAGGGAACATTGGAAAGGGAATTACTGCCCTGGAACTAATGTCCGTGGCAGGATTAGGAAGTTAGTAGGGGACAGATGGGTTAGTAACTGAGGGGGGGATAAAATAAAGTTATTCATATACAAACGCAGTCAGTCGCGGGTTTGATGCGAGATATTTGTCTAGGCGGAGTTTAAATGAATCAACGGTGATGCAGTCTATAACGTTTCGGGGAAGCCCATTCCACAAGTTGACAACTCGATTGAAGAAGAAATTCTTAGATTCGTGTGAGTTAAAAGATTTACCAATAATTTTGCAACCGTTTCCCCGCGTGTAATTAGATTGGTCGATAGTGAAGTACTTACTACAGTTCATATTGTCGATGCCTTTGATGATTTTGAACACTTGAATTAAGTCACCTCTTAATCTGCACTGGGTTAAAGGAAATAGATTTAATTCTCTAAGACGCTCTTCGTATGGTTTGTTCTTTAGGCTAGGTATCATTTTGGTAACTCTACGTTGAATTCGTTCTAGCTTGTTTATATCTTTTGGTAATAAGGGCACCAGAATTGAACGCAGTATTCCAGAAGAGGGCGGACTAAGGAATTGTAAAGGGTTAGGATAACTTCTTTGGATTTATGCTCAAATGACCTGCCTATAAAGCCAATTATTTTGTTTGCCTTCTTAACAACTTCTGAACATTGTTGACTCGGTTTTAGGTTACTCGATATTGTTACTCCCAGATCGGTTTCTCTGTTTACATTCTTAAGCTGAGTGCCATTCATCGAATAGTTTGCTTTCTCATTTAGGTATCCGATATGTAGTACTTTACATTTATCCGCATTGAAACTCATTTGCCAAATTTGGGCCCAACATGACAATTTATCTAGATTGTGTTGCATATCGTCAACTTGTTCTTTTGAGAGTACGCTATTTGCAATTTTTGTATCGTCAGCAAATTTTGAGATTGTACAGGTGAGACCTTCATCTATGTCGTTGATGTAAATTAGAAAGAGAATTGGTCCTAGTACCGATCCCTGGGGTACCCCGCTACTTACATTGGTCCATTTAGATGCCTTACCGTTTATGACTACTCTTTGCTTTCTGTCGCTGAGCCAATTTTCAATCCATTTCAACACACCGTCTTGTATTCCATGCGCTTTTAGTTTTAGCAGTAAACGTTTGTGGGGAACTTTGTCAAAGGCCTTTTGAAAATCAAGGTATATAATATCTACAGCTTTACTCTCATCGTAGAGGTTGAGGATATCGTGGAAGAAGTCTAAGATGTTTGTTAAACAGGAACGTTTTTTACGAAAGCCGTGTTGAGTATCTTTAACCCTTAATTAGCGGCGAGCAACATAAGTCGAGTTAAATAAAGCTGGACTATGTGGCGGCGCTCGACATAGGTCGAGTGGCAATTTCAGCACGTAATGTTGCTGAGAGAGAGAGACAAGTGGTGGCAGGAGAGTAGCGAGCGTATGACTGCTCCAGACCACCGTGGCGAACATACTGACACGAATCCCAGCTGCCTCCTCCCTCTCTCACTCCCTATATAAGGAATTGTATCGGGAAAGTGGCTAATTACATGCTTTTTGCACTCACGTTGCACGGTTATTGCAAGAAAACTAGCCATCATAAAAGGATCGTTATGGTGTCATTCGAAAGCTCTGTTTATGCCCTTTCAGGGATAGATACTTGTTTTACGTTCTGGGTCTTATTTAGGCATGAAAATGATCACGTAAACAGCCCTATTTTGGCTAAAAACACCCCGCGGGGCGGTACATATAAATAAACCGCATAGGCCGCTCTTAAGGTGTTAAGTATGTTATTTTCCTCTAAGTGATTTACGAGTCTGTCTCGTATGACCGTTTCTAGCATTTTACATACAACTGAGGTTAAGCTAATTGGATGATAGTTACTGGGTAGGGATTTGCTGCCTTTTTTTAATATCGGTGTTACATTGGCTAGCTTCCACTGATCGGGCATAGTTCCAGACTGCAAGGATTTATTGAATAGTAATGTCAGTGGTTTGGAGAGCTCATCCTTAGCTTCCTTTAGAACTGTAGGCGAGATTGTATCAGGTCCAGGCATTTTATTTACCTTGAGTTTATCTAAACAATTCAATACTTCTCTCTCTGTAACGGTGATATTGCTTAGAACATCTGAATTATCAATCTGAATCGGCGATGGTGTAGGGATATCACTGAGGTCTTCTGTTGTAAAAACTGATGCAAAGAAGCTATTGAGGGCATTACTCATTTGTACTTCGTCTTTGGTGTATTCTCCATTTTCATCGACTAACGGTCCAACAGTTGAACTAGCTACTTTTTTCTTTCTGATATAACTATAGAATTCTTTCGGGTTTGTTTTACTTTGATTCGCAATATGTAACTCTAAGGTCTTTTTCTATCTATCTATCTATTGCCTGACGCCGTGATCCCCGAAGGGGTGGCCACGAACGAACCGCCCCCATGCACCTCTGTCCCCAGTCAGTCGACGCCCCTCCCCCCAACCAGCACCGCCTTCGTTCATGTACTTCCTCACTCCATCCTTCCACCTCATATTCGGTCTACCTCTCCCCCTCTGTCCCTCCACCTCGCTCTCGTACACCCTCTTAGTCATTCTCTCGCTTTCCATACGTTCCATATGGCCGAACCATCTCAAGTTGTTCCTTTCACACTTTCCAGCACATCTACCTCCACACCACACCTCCTTCTTACTTCCTCATTAGTCTGTCTATCCCTCCATGTAACTCCGCACGCACTCCTTAAGTAATTAATTTCCACTGCTCTCACTCTTGGTCTGAGTCTCTCAACCAACGTCCATGCTTCGCTTCCGTAAGTCAGTGTCGGGATTACCACACTGTCATGCAAGGACTTCTTCACTTCCATACTGACCACCCTATTTCTTGTTACTGCTTTTAGCGTTCCTACAACCCTCTTCCCCTGTTGTACCCTCTCCCGCACCTCTTCATCCATAGTCCCATCTTTACTCAACACACTGCCCAGATACTTAAAAGAGTTGACGATCTCCATAGCCTGACCCGTTCAGCTTCACCTCACACTCTGTGACTTCACCCCTTTCGAAGACCATAACCTTGCTCTTCCCCGTATTTACCTTCAAATTCCGTTTTTCGCACACTGTTCCAAACTCATTTACCAGACCCTGCAACTCCCATTCATTATCACTCATCAGAACTGTATCATCCGCAAACAGCAGTATAGGTAGCTTCCACTCAATTCCCTCCCTTTTCAGCGATACACCAACATTCACTGCTCTTGATAGTATTTCTTTCATGACTCCATCCATATATACAGTAAACAACCACGGGGACATCACGCACCCTGTTTCAAACCAACATTCAGGTCAAAGAACTCGCTCTGCTCACTCTCCACACGTACTGCCGCCTTTGCACCCTCATACATGCTCTTCACTGCTTTCAGCAACTTGCCCTCTACTCCGTATATTCTAAGTACTTTCCACAAACCTTCTCTATCCACTCTGTCATAGGCCTTCTCCAAGTCCATAAAGGCAACATACACCTTTTGTTTCTTCTCCAGATACTTCTCCACAACACAATTCAGGGTAAAAATCTGATCTACACATCCTCTTCCCTTCCTAAAACCTCCCTGCTCGTCGCCTATCCATTTCTCCGTTCTCACTCTCACTCTCTCAATCACTACCCTACTGTATACCTTCCCTACTACGCTTAGAAGACATATTCCTCGGTGGTTACCACACACTCCTCTTTCCCCTTTGCCCTTATATAGGGGGACTTTTATGCCAGTCTTCCAGTCATCGGGTGCACTCCCCTTCTCCCATGCTAGTTTGCACATTTTCCATACCCATTCTATCACTATCTCACCACCATACCTCAACATTTCCCCACACACTCCATCTGTTCCTGGTGCTTTCCCCAACTTCACTCTTTTCATGGCTTCCCACTTCTGACCTCCTGATCCCCACCTCCTCCTCCACTACTTCTCTTCTTCTCCCTCCCATACCATATCCAGCTATGTTTGCTGGCTCTGCATTCCTTTCATTTAGCAACTCACTGAAGTACTCCCTCCATCTTTCGACTCTCTCTTGCTTCTCGGCTAGCATTCTCCCATTCTTATCTTTCACACCCTTACTGTTTCCCTTGCTACCTTCCCTAACTTTCTTGACTTCTTTCCAGAACAGTTTCTTACTCTCCCTCCATTTTACACTCAGATTCCTTCCAAATTCCTCATCTACTCTCCTCTTTTTACTTTGCTTAATTAACTTTTTGGCTTTGCGTCGTAGCTCTACAAATTTCAGCCGTTCTTCGTCATTTTGTGAGGCTTTTAATCTATCATTAGCAAATTTTTTTAGCAAGCAGGCAGTTTGAAATATCTTTATTCCACCATTTGGGCTTATTATTATGGCCTGGACGCCGTATTTTCGATGGTATGCAGTCTTGCACTGCTTTTAGGTAAGTGGCTTCGAATAACTTCCAAGATGTATTTATGTCGTTATTGTGAATTAAAAAGCTCCAGTCAGTTTCTTTAAACATAGCTCTAAGTTTATGGAAGTTTGCTTTCTTGAAATTAGGGACTTTTTCGATGCTACTATTTGGTTCATTACTAGTAAACTTTAAAGTGAAAGTTATCGTACGATGGTCGATGTTACTGAATTCATCACCAACATTCAAATTCTCTATTAATTTCTTTTGTTGCAAGTACAATGTCAAGAACGTATTACCACGGGTCGGCGTTCGAACAAATTGATAAAGCGAACTCTCTTGCAAGTTCGTATACAAGTCATGTCCGGAGTGTAAAGAAAGAGTATCGCCCCACTTGGTCACAGGTAAATTAAAGTCGCCCAAAATTACGGTATCTTGTGAGTTACTTACATCTGCAATTTGTTCGTAAATTTCTCGGTCAGTTTGCACTGATTGAGCTGGAGGTCTGTATATTAATGCAAGTATTATTTTTGTACCTTTATTATTCTTTATTAGCACAAAAGATGCGTCGACGTTCACAATTTGAGGTTTTGACAAGAGGGTAGGGTTAAGACTTTCTTTGATATTAAGTAAAACGCCACCTCCATTTCGATTTATTCGGCTTTTCTCAAACATTACATAACCGGGAAGTGAATACTCTGCTAAAAAGTCTCTATCTTTTGTATTGAGCCAAGATTCTGTTATGCCAATCACATCATAATTTTCTGTAAACACTAGCTCCTCTAAATCTGAAAATGTATTGCGTATGCTACGAGCGTTTGCATAGAAAACCTTTAAATTTGTTATTTTAGAGACTCACGGAACTTTAACACCTTACGAGCGGCCTATGCGGTTTTTATGTGTACGCACAGCGGGGTGTTTTTAGCCAAAGGGCTGTACGGGATCATTTTCATGCCTATAAGACCCAGAACGTAAAACAAGTACACCCTGAAAGGGCATAACAGAGCTTTCGAATGACACCATAACGATCCTGTATGGATAGTTTTCTTGCAATAACCGTGCACGCGAGTGCAAAAAGCAGGTAATTCGGTACTTCAGTACATAATTGAGTATGTAGCGAGTGAGAGAGGGAGGGAGCTGAGATTTGTGTCAGTAGGTTCGCCGCGGTGGTCTGGAGCAGTCATACGCTCGCTAGTCTCCTGCCACCACTTGTCTCTCTCTCTCAGCCACATTACGTGCTGAAATTGCCACTCGAGTTATGTCGAGCGCCGCCACATAGTCCAGCTTTTTTTAACTCGACTTATGTTGCTCGCCGCTAAATAAGGGTTAATAATATTTTTGGTTCATGTCGGATCTACATTTATGTTCATGGCTGTCCTCGGTCCTCGCTGTCTTCGGTCCTTATCGCTGGTGGTCCTCGGTTGCCTCTGTTTTTTTCTTGGTGTTGGATGATTTATGTCACTGCTGCTTCTTCTCGGATGGCGTTTTTTGATCCATGGCTGCGGACTGCTTTGTGTAGGAGACGACCCATGTGTGCTGAACCCACAGGGTTTAGATGAGTGCCATCCTTGCGGAACAGAGTAGGCTGGTTGTAGAAGTTGTCCCAGAGGTTGATGAATTCAACTTCTTCCCTCAGACACAAATATTTTAGTCGGCTATTTGTGCTGAAGGCCTTGTCGTAGAATTTGTCAGGTGCGTCGATCTTGGGGAGAATGCCTTAGATGATGATATTCCTTGACTTGTTTTTGTAGTGCTGGATCATCTTGCGATATTTCTCCATCAACTCTTCGGATCTGGTGCGCATGACGTCATTTGAACCAGCATGGATGACAAAAAGGATATTTTCATTTGCATACTTTGTGGTATCTTCGAAGGCTTCCACAATGTCGTCCAGTCCAGCTCCTGGGATGCAAAATCTTTTTCGTTGATTTGGGACTCTGTCGCAGAACTCTTCGACCTTTCCTCGTAGGATGGAATCCCCAACGAGCCTGGTCTCTTCTGGTTCGTCTTCCATCTCTACCAATATCTCAAATCTGTTTGACATTGTGACTGGTAGATGAGACCTTTTCTGCGTTGGCCGTGCACCGTTCCTCACTGGTGTAAATCCGGAAACCTGTGGTGGCGGGACTCTATGTACAGGTCGGGGAGAGGAGTGGTTAGAACGGGGGCGAGGGGTTGGTACTGTTCGTGCTAGCAGGCTTCTTGCACGAGGAGTGGGGGAGAGACTAAGGTGAACAGGGCGGCTGTCCTGGTTTGATGTCGGCTCAGGTTCGTCAGAAGCATCTGCTGCAGTGTCTACTGCAGGTGTTGGATTGTTGGCAGATGACGTTGGGGCGGTGGTGGATGCTGGAGTTGAAACAATTGGAGTTAGTGATACTCCAACGTTGAGTGTTACAAACTCTTGGAGTGATTCCAGCTTCCTGGTGAGGGCGTTGATCTTGTTGTGGGCTTCATCCAATTTTACTGTCAAATCCTCTCGTTGCTGGCAGAGTCGGCAGACTTGTGGATCGGCAGGAGCAAACATGGAAGCACCAAACCTACCGGCGCAGTTCGTACAGACACGAGTCATGGTGACGATAACTTTCTTCAGATCACTTCACTCACTTAAAAACACTAAACTCACTTTAAAAACACTTCACTCCCTTCAGGTCGCTTCACTTACTTAAATAGAGGGAGGATGGGGAGAGAAGGAGCAGTGGGAGAACACAAGTAGAGCTCGAAAAAGGGAAGAGTAGGAGCGTAAGGGAGGCGGAAACAAGGGAGAGGACAGTAGAAACGAGTGCGGTGAGTGGGACAAATAAAATAGGAGGAAGCTGGAATAATAAGAGGGAAAGAAGGCTGAAGAAAACAGTGATATGTGGAGATAGCACCTTCAGGAATATGGGAAGGATTTTAGATAACTCGGAAAGGGAAGTAATTAGCCTAAGAAGGGCAGGAATATGGGAGGTAATGAAGCAGGCAAGAAACATAAATTTTGAGGGGGGGGGAAGGAACCTTAGTAATACAGGGAGGGGGAAATGGTCTGGAGATGCAAGGAGTGAGGGGAACAATGGCAGAGATTGAAGAAGGATTAAGGGAAATAAGAAAGCAAGAAAAGAGAGTGAACATAGTAATGGTGGGAATCCTGAGGAGGCCCAAAGAGAGCTGGAGTTATGAGAAGGTAAGGATTGCGACAAATGATGAGATTAAGGAGCTTACAAAGTGCATGAACTCTGTGCTAAAGGAAAAGGGGATTAAAGGATTTAGTTTCCTAGATTTGGACAGAGAGGTGGATTCTTGGAGTTTTGAAGAAGATGGGTGGCACCTAAAAAGGGAGGAGGAAAGACATATAGCAGAGAGGATAGAGGAGATTGTTAGACGAGAAGAGACGTGGTCGGCACGGGAGAAGAACAAAGTAGATTGACCTATCAACGAACACGGGAGAAGAGGAAGTAGGGTCAGAGGGAGGAGAAGGGATGGAAAATGACACGGAGCAGGAGATCAGATACAGTGGGGAAAGGGTTTAGCGGAAAAAAAAAAGAGGGAGAGTAGGGGGGGATAGTCTTGGAAAAGAAAGGAACATTATAGAGTAATAATATAGACAGTAGTGCGGAAGAATAGGGCAAAAAATATGGGAGGTGGAGGAGAAGTTAAAGGAAACAAATAAGGAGCCAGAGGGATGTTACGTCCTGGTATATATAAACAACTTGGGCTCTTTCTATTGAGTAGGGTATGCGGGCAACACAGAGCAACCAACGGAAAAAACGCTAGATGACAACCAGTGATCTATAAACCCAGGACAACAACACCACCCTAAACCGTCAAGAGTCCTGGCCTGGGACAACGAGATGTATCCTATGGACTCGGTTACAGGTAGTGCAGCGCACTATAGACTGCTGCTTAGTCAAGCAGGCTATATATAAAAGATCGACCAAATTAAGTTGACTTAAAGCTTCAAGGAAGAAGAATAGATAACGGAACATTAAATTGCAGAAGAAACAAGGGGTGGTCATAACAAACGTAGAAAGAAAGTACATTTAAAGTTACGTTAATTAATACAAACTAATGTCACCCCTGCTGTGAAAGAAGGTGAAAGCAAACAGTCCTCAAAACATCGTAAGGGTATGACAAGATGCAGGTTTTCTAAACTGCATGACGGGCCTACTGTAGGATCTGATGCTTAGCAAAGAAAGTAACGGTTACGGATTTAGAGAACGTCTTGAACTCATAAGCAGGAGGCAATTAAATACTAGTGATAGACCATACAGTGTATAATGGCATAGGTATAATGTCAAAATCAAGGCGAGCAAAGACTCGCAACGATAAACCACATTACAGGTGTGCTTCTCGACTCTCGTCAGGCAAGCCTGCTAAGGGACAGAGTCTCTAAGCCACACCCTGACTGCACAAATGCTCCACAAGAAACCGGGTAAAACTGTGGCAACGAATTAACAAGCGAATCGCGAGAGGTAAGAAACCGCTAGCTGTTAATCTGGCCAGGGTGGCAGGAGGTCTAGCCGGAAGGATATAGGCTTCGGGATAAACCGGGCTGAGCCACCTGCTCTAGGACTGAGGGACGTGCTCCCAGGTCTGTGCGCCAAATCTACTCTAAGTAGAGGAGCATACGGAGAAAGGGTGCATCTCTTGAGAGACTCAGATCGCAAGTATACTGGACTCTCTCCTGGCGACCCTTAAAACAAAAGCAAAGACGTGCTAGTGCAGTGCTGAGTGGACTAGGCAAGGCCCCTCACACAACACAACCACTAGAGCACACAGGGACACAGGACAAGGAAAAATGCCACCAGACCTCCCGAACGGGTATCCTAGTAAAGATCGTGCGGGGTCCACAGGACTCGCACCAGCAGACTTTACTTAAAGGATCGCAAAAAGCCTCCGACCTCCACGGGGATCTAGCCCCTGCTAACCTGGCACACAAAAGAACCACACTAGCCAAGCATGAAAACACCACAATATGAGACAACACAAAAAGCTTCCTGAGGTCTCAGATTAACAAAACCAAAAACAAAGGAAACAATTTTTTTTATGGAATCTCTGCATAAGGCCACCAAAATCCTATCTTAGTTATCTGAGAGCATCAGTCGTAATACAATAATAGATATAGAGGTCTATCAAGGGGATGGGGATAAATTAAATTGAGGAGTGGTGAAGCGTAGTGGAAGAACGGTAATACAAGAGTAAGAGAAAAGGGAAATGTTTCGAAAATAAGTGGGGTGTTGAAGCAGGGATAGATATCAAGGGGGTCCGAAGGGTACGACAGTGAGGTGAGCTGCTGAGTCTTGAAATCTGTCTGGACCCACCGCACGCTAAGGCAGTGCCAGAATACATACCCATGCTTGGCAACACTTCTAAACACAAGTTTGCCCCCCCGGAGGTCAAAATCCTCTAACCCAGTGCTGTGAGATCGAAACACTAAGCCTATACGTATGCAATCAAACGGCAGTATGGACACTCATCAGGCTCGTCCCAAGCTGGCAAAGCGAAAGCAACGGTCCCAAGCCGGCGCTCTCTCTCCGCTCGTATCCCCTCCCGCCC
>CM064482.1:22650968-22720968 GCA_032716605.1 Paralithodes platypus
ACTTCTAAGTGTCCACAGACAAGAATAAAGGCAACCACTGATCTGTCTGTGACAACACGAATACAAAGAAAGAAGAATATCGTTTTACGATTATTATAGCCCATTTCACTGCCGCGGAGAGTGCTAGCGAGTCACGAGTACATTCTGACAAGCTGGCCAGCGTAACAATCGCTTCCCAGGAAAAAAAAGACACCTAAATGCCACGATAGGTCTTGATATTGATATAGAAATGGGACAAAAGGTTTTATAATCGACAAAGAAATGAGGCGAACGTCTTAAGCTCTCAAAACTATTATGCTTAACATAAGGGAAAAGGGGAGACCATAAAACGACCCATCTCCCCTTAATAACTATGTTCAATATATAACTCGTCTGGATTGGCCTTTACTCTCGACATGTGTCCCTCTATCAATGTCCATGCTTCACTTCCATATGTCAAGGTGAGAACTGCAACATTATAGTCTGTTCATTCTAAGTGGGCAGAAACCGTAACCCCTAACCTCTCCTAACTCAAAAAGGACAAGAGTAATCGAGCTAATATTTCTACGGAATAGAAATACTTGGGTAGGGATTAGTTTTACAGTATATTGCCAGCTCATTTGCTCTAGCCCTTTTTGAGTTCCAGAGAGTTAGAGGTTACGCTTTCTACCCGACCTAGAATTAACGGACTATAGCATGTAATCACTTCTTCGCTTCCTTACTTCATGAATAAAATGGGCTAATAATATATCAATTAGCCCTCTAAATAGCCTAGGTCCATCTTAACCCTCTCCGACACATGCCCGATGTTGAGCCTATTGGAGATACATTAAAGCCTTTGTTACCATCAGGGGTATTTAGAAACCTTTAGTTTTGTTACTTCAACTTCTGCAGTTGTCTTTGAGTTAGCTGTGGGCAGAACACTAATTTTGGAGAGGTAATTATAGGAGTGAGAGAACTCTATTTCTTATTGCTAATCTGGCAACCTCTGCGTCATATGTGCGTGGAAGGGTTAAGGGGAAATTGGCTGTTTTTCTGGAACCCTTCTCCCTCATGTTTAGATCCATTAGTTTTGACATTTTAAGTCGTTCGCCTCATTAGTTTGGTTGTTTTAAGACCTTTAGCCCCATTTATTTGTCAATATTAAGACCTTTTTGTGCTATTTAGGTGTTGTTTTTCCTGGCGAACGATAGTAAGCCTGTAATTTTGGAAGAACCGGCCTTCGGCCGGACGTTTTTCTAACCGAAAAATGACCAAATTAATCTAGAAGGGGGACCTAATGGATGTTTTTGTTTAAAGTTTGATATAGGTCCAGGGAGAAAACTTATAACATAATAAAAATATACATAAATGATGAAATTAATACGCCCATCTCCCCTTAAAATGGGCTAAACAAAATATCAATAAACCCTCTAAATAGCTAGGTCCATCTTAAAAAACATACAATCGTCAAAGGATACCCAGATTCAAACGTGAAAAAAGGCCATTTTGTGCTGAAGGGGTAATACATTTGTCAATAAATCCTTCATCGCTCTACAGACCTTACGTTGGGGATGGAGTCGGAAAAGAAAGAGAGGAGGGAGAGCTGAGCTTGACAGATATGGACGAAGAGGAAAGTGAAATAGACTGCATAGAAGAGCGGAGAAGGGATAAACAAAGAGAGAGGATGGTAGAAAGGGAGGGAAGTAAAAGTAGGAGGGAAGAGGTACATAGAATACCGGTAAACACAAGACCCAGGGGAAAGAGTACAAAGGAGTACAAAGGAAATCAAGCAACAACATATATAGTGACCCTTCTAGGTTGCTTGTCCTCCAAAACACTGAGGATCAAGTGTCCAAACAGTGGTTTAGAGTGGGTAAGGGAACATTGGAAAGGGAATTACTGCCCTGGAACTAATGTCCGTGGCAGGATTAGGAAGTTAGTAGGGGACAGATGGGTTAGTAACTGAGGGGGGGATAAAATAAAGTTATTCATATACAAACGCAGTCAGTCGCGGGTTTGATGCGAACTATTTGTCTAGGCGGAGTTTAAATGAATCAACGGTGATGCAGTCTATAACGTTTCGGGGAAGCCCATTCCACAAGTTGACAACTCGATTGAAGAAGAAATTCTTAGATTCGTGTGAGTTAAAAGATTTACCAATAATTTTGCAACCGTTTCCCCGCGTGTAATTAGATTGGTCGATAGTGAAGTACTTACTACAGTTCATATTGTCGATGCCTTTGATGATTTTGAACACTTGAATTAAGTCACCTCTTAATCTGCACTGGGTTAAAGGAAATAGATTTAATTCTCTAAGACGCTCTTCGTATGGTTTGTTCTTTAGGCTAGGTATCATTTTGGTAACTCTACGTTGAATTCGTTCTAGCTTGTTTATATCTTTTGGTAATAAGGGCACCAGAATTGAACGCAGTATTCCAGAAGAGGGCGGACTAAGGAATTGTAAAGGGTTAGGATAACTTCTTTGGATTTATGCTCAAATGACCTGCCTATAAAGCCAATTATTTTGTTTGCCTTCTTAACAACTTCTGAACATTGTTGACTCGGTTTTAGGTTACTCGATATTGTTACTCCCAGATCGGTTTCTCTGTTTACATTCTTAAGCTGAGTGCCATTCATCGAATAGTTTGCTTTCTCATTTAGGTATCCGATATGTAGTACTTTACATTTATCCGCATTGAAACTCATTTGCCAAATTTGGGCCCAACATGACAATTTATCTAGATTGTGTTGCATATCGTCAACTTGTTCTTTTGAGAGTACGCTATTTGCAATTTTTGTATCGTCAGAAAATTTTGAGATTGTACAGGTGAGACCTTCATCTATGTCGTTGATGTAAATTAGAAAGAGAATTGGTCCTAGTACCGATCCCTGGGGTACCCCGCTACTTACATTGGTCCATTTAGATGCCTTACCGTTTATGACTACTCTTTGCTTTCTGTCGCTGAGCCAATTTTCAATCCATTTCAACACACCGTCTTGTATTCCATGCGCTTAGTTTTAGCAGTAAACGTTTGTGGGGAACTTTGTCAAAGGCCTTTTGAAAATCAAGGTATATAATATCTACAGCTTTACTCTCATCGTAGAGGTTGAGGATATCGTGGAAGAAGTCTAAGATGTTTGTTAAACAGGAACGTTTTTTACGAAAGCCGTGTTGAGTATCTTTAACCCTTAATTAGCGGCGAGCAACATAAGTCGAGTTAAATAAAGCTGGACTATGTGGCGGCGCTCGACATAGGTCGAGTGGCAATTTCAGCACGTAATGTTGCTGAGAGAGAGAGACAAGTGGTGGCAGGAGAGTAGCGAGCGTATGACTGCTCCAGACCACCGTGGCGAACATACTGACACGAATCCCAGCTGCCTCCTCTCTCACTCCCTATATAAAGGAATTGTATCGGGAAAGTGGCTAATTACATGCTTTTTGCACTCGCGTTGCACGGTTATTGCAAGAGAACTAGCCATCATAAAAGGATCGTTATGGTGTCATTCGAAAGCTCTGTTTATGCCCTTTCAGGGATAGATACTTGTTTTACGTTCTGGGTCTTATTTAGGCATGAAAATGATCACGTAAACAGCCCTATTTTGGCTAAAAACACCCCGCGGGGCGGTACATATAAATAAACCGCATAGGCCGCTCTTAAGGTGTTAAGTATGTTATTTTTCTCTAAGTGATTTACGAGTCTGTCTCGTATGACCGTTTCTAGCATTTTACATACAACTGAGGTTAAGCTAATTGGATGATAGTTACTGGGTAGGGATTTGCTGCCTTTTTTTAATATCGGTGTTACATTGGCTAGCTTCCACTGATTCCAGACTGCAAGGATTTATTGAATAGTAATGTCAGTGGTTTGGAGAGCTCATCCTTAGCTTCCTTTAGAACTGTAGGCGAGATTGTATCAGGTCCAGGCATTTTATTTACCTTGAGTTTATCTAAACAATTCAATACTTCTCTCTCTGTAACGGTGATATTGCTTAGAACATCTGAATTATCAATCTGAATCGGCGATGGTGTAGGGATATCACTGAGGTCTTCTGTTGTAAAAACTGATGCAAAGAAGCTATTGAGGGCATTACTCATTTGTACTTCGTCTTTGGTGTATCTCCATTTTCATCGACTAACGGTCCAACAGTTGAACTAGCTACTTTTTTCTTTCTGATATAACTATAGAATTCTTTCGGGTTTGTTTTACTTTGATTCGCAATATGTAACTCTAAGGTCTTTTTCTATCTATCTATTGCCTGACGCCGTGATCCCCGAAGGGGTGGCCACGAACGAACCGCCCCATGCACCTCTGTCCCCAGTCAGTCGACGCCCCTCCCCCCAACCAGCACCGCCTTCGTTCATGTACTTCCTCACTCCATCCTTCCACCTCATATTGGTCTACCTCTCCCCCTCTGTCCCTCCACCTCGCTCTCGTACACCCTCTTAGTCATTCTCTCGCTTTCCATACGTTCCATATGGCCGAAACCATCTCAAGTTGTTCCTTTTCACACTTTCCAGCACATCTACCTCCACACCACACCTCCTTCTTACTTCCTCATTAGTCTGTCTATCCCTCCATGTAACTCCGCACTCACTCCTTAAGTAATTATTTCCACTGCTCTCACTCTTGGTCTGAGTCTCTCAACCAACGTCCATGCTTCGCTTCCGTAAGTCAGTGTCGGGATTACCACACTGTCATGCAAGGACTTCTTCACTTCCATACTGACCACCCTATTTCTTGTTACTGCTTTTAGCGTTCCTACAACCCTCTTCCCCTGTTGTACCCTCTCCCGCACCTCTTCATCCATAGTCCCATCTTTACTCAACACACTGCCCAGATACTTAAAAGAGTTGACGATCTCCATAGCTGACCCGTTCAGCTTCACCTCACAGTCTGTGACTTCACACCTTTCGAAGACCATAACCTTGGTCTTCCCCCGAGTTACCTTCAAATTCCGTTTTTCGCACACTGTTCCAAACTCATTTACCAGACCCTGCAACTCCCATTCATTATCACTCATCAGAACTGTATCATCCGCAAACAGCAGTATAGGTAGCTTCCACTCAATTCCCTCCCTTTTCAGCGATACACCAACATTCACTGCTCTTGATAGTATTTCTTTCATGACTTCCATATATACAGTAAACAACCACGGGGACATCACACACCCTGTTTCAAACCAACATTCAGGTCAAAGAACTCGCTCTGCTCACTCTCCACACGTACTGCCGCCTTTGCACCCTCATACATGCTCTTCACTGCTTTCAGCAACTTGCCCTCTACTCCGTATATTCTAAGTACTTTCCACAAACCTTCTCTATCCACTCTGTCATAGGCCTTCTCCAAGTCCATAAAGGCAACATACACCTTTTGTTTCTTCTCCAGATACTTCTCCACAACACAATTCAGGGTAAAAATCTGATCTACACATCCTCTTCCCTTCCTAAAACCTCCCTGCTCGTCGCCTATCCATTTCTCCGTTCTCACTCTCACTCTCAATCACTACCCTACTGTATACCTTCCCTACTACGCTTAGAAGACATATTCCTCGGTGGTTACCACACACTCCTCTTTCCCCTTTGCCCTTATATAGGGGGACTTTTATGCCAGTCTTCCAGTCATCGGGTGCACTCCCCTTCTCCCATGCTAGTTTGCACATTTTCCATACCCATTCTATCACTATCTCACCACCATACCTCAACATTTCCCCACACACTCCATCTGTTCCTGGGGCTTTCCCCAACTTCACTCTTTCATGGCTTCCCACACTTCTGACCTCCTGATCCCCACCTCCTCCTCCACTACTTCTCTTCTTCTCCCTCCCATACCATATCCAGCTATGTTGCTGGCTCTGCATTCCTTTCATTAGCAACTCACTGAAGTACTCCCTCCATCTTTCGACTCTCTCTTGCTTCTCGGCTAGCATTCTCCCATTCTTATCTTTCACACCTTACTGTTTCCCTTGCTACCTTCCCTAACTTTCTTGACTTCTTTCCAGAACAGTTTCTTACTCTCCCTCCATTTTACACTCAGATCCTTCCAAATTCCTCATCTACTCTCCTCTTTTACTTTGCTTAATTAACTTTTTGGCTTTGCGTCGTAGCTCTACAAATTTCAGCCGTTCTTCGTCATTTTGTGAGGCTTTTAATCTATCATTAGCAAATTTTTTTAGCAAGCAGGCAGTTTGAATATCTTTATTCCACCATTTGGGCTTATTATTATGGCCTGGACGCCGTATTTTCGATGGTATGCAGTCTTGCACTGCTTTTAGGTAAGTGCTTCGAATAACTTCCAAGATGTATTTATGTCGTTATTGTGAATTAAAAAGCTCCAGTCAGTTTCTTTAAACATAGCTCTAAGTTTATGGAAGTTTGCTTTCTTGAAATTAGGGACTTTTTCGATGCTACTATTTGGTTCATTACTAGTAAACTTTAAAGTGAAAGTTATCGTACGATGGTCGATGTTACTGAATTCATCACCAACATTCAAATTCTCTATTAATTCTTCTTTTGTTGCAAGTACAATGTCAAGAACGTTATTACCACGGGTCGGCGTTCGAACAAATTGATAAAGCGAACTCTCTTGCAAGTTCGTATACAAGTCATGTCCGGAGTGTAAAGAAAGAGTATCGCCCCACTTGGTCACAGGTAAATTAAAGTCGCCCAAAATTACGGTATCTTGTGAGTTACTTACATCTGCAATTTGTTCGTAAATTTCTCGGTCAGTTTGCACTGATTGAGCTGGAGGTCTGTATATTAATGCAAGTATTTTTGTTGTACCTTTATTATTCTTTATTAGCACAAAAGATGCGTCGACGTTCACAATTTGAGGTTTTGACAAGAGGGTAGGGTTAAGACTTTCTTTGATATTAAGTATAAACGCCACCTCCATTTCGATTTATTCGGCTTTTCTCAAACATTACATAACCGGGAAGTGAATACTCTGCTAAAAAGTCTCTATCTTTTGTATTGAGCCAAGATTCTGTTATGCCAATCACATCATAATTTCTGTAAACACTAGCTCCTCTAAATCTGAAAATGTATTGCGTATGCTACGAGCGTTTGCATAGAAAACCTTTAAATTTGTTATTTTAGAACTCACGGAACGCTCTTTAACACCTTACGAGCGGCCTATGCGGTTTATTTATGTGTTCCGCCCAGCGGGGTGTTTTTACCCAAATAAGGCTGTTACGTGATCATTTTCATGCCTAAATAAGACCCAGAAACGTAAAACAAGTACATCCCTGAAAGGGCATAAACAGAGCTTTCGACCCATAACGATCCTGTATGATGATAGGTTTTCTTGCAATAACCGTGCAACGCGAGTGCAAAAAGCAGGTAATTCGGTACTTTCAGTACATAATTGAGTATGTAGCGAGTGAGAGAGGGAGGAGGGAGCTGAGATTTGTGTCAGTAGGTTCGCCGCGGTGGTCTGGAGCAGTCATACGCTCGCTAGTCTCCTGCCACCACTTGTCTCTCTCTCTCAGCCACATTACGTGCTGAAATTGCCACTCGAGTTATGTCGAGCTTTTTTTAACTCGACTTATGTTGCTCGCCGCTAAATAAGGGTTAATAATATTTTTGGTTCATGTCGGATCTACATTTATGTTCATGGCTGTCCTCGGTCCTCGCTGTCTTCGGTCCTTATCGCTGGTGGTCCTCGGTTTGCCTCTGTTTTTTCTTGGTGTTGGATGATTTATGTCACTGCTGCTTCTTCTCGGATGGCGTTTTTTGATCCATGGCTGCGGACTGCTTTGTGTAGGAGACGACCCATGTGTGCTGAACCCACAGGGTTTAGATGAGTGCCATCCTTGCGGAACAGAGTAGGCTGGTTGTAGAAGTTGTCCCAGAGGTTGATGAATTCAACTTCTTCCCTCAGACACAATATTTTAGTCGCTATTTGTGCTGAAGGCCTTGTCGTAGAATTTGTCAGGTGCGTCGATCTTGGGGAGAATGCCTTAGATGATGATATTCCTTGACTTGTTTTTGTAGTGCTGGATCATCTTGCGATATTTCTCCATCAACTCTTCGGATCTGGTGCGCATGACGTCATTTGAACACCGCATGGATGACAAAAAGGATATTTTCATTTGCATACTTTGTGGTATCTTCGAAGGCTTCCACAATGTCGTCCAGTCCAGCTCCTGGGATGCAAAATCTTTTTCGTTGATTTGGGACTCTGTCGCAGAACTCTTCGACCTTTCCTCGTAGGATGGAATCCCCAACGAGCCTGGTCTCTTCTGGTTCGTCTTCCATCTCTACCAATATCTCAAATCTGTTTGACATTGTGACTGGTAGATGAGACCTTTTCTGCGTTGGCCGTGCACCGTTCCTCACTGGTGTAAATCCGGAAACCTTTGGTAGCGGGACTCTATGTACAGGTCGGGGAGAGGAGTGGTTAGAACGGGGGCGAGGGGTTGGTACTGTTCGTGCTAGCAGGCTTCTTGCACGAGGAGTGGGGAGGGACTAGGTGAACAGGGCGGCTGTCCTGGTTTGATGTCGGCTCAGGTTCGTCAGAAGCATCTGCTGCAGTGTCTACTGCAGGTGTTGGATTGTTGGCAGATGACGTTGGGGCGGTGGTGGATGCTGGAGTTGAAACAATTGGAGTTAGTGATACTCCAACGTTGAGTGTAACAAAATCTTTGGAGTGATTCCAGCTTCCTGGTGAGGGCGTTGATCTTGTTGTGGGCTTCATCCAATTTTGCTGTCAAATCCTCTCGTTGCTGGCAGAGTCGGCAGACTTGTGGATGGCAGGAGCAAACATGGAAGGACCAAACCTACCGGCGCAGTTCGTACAGACACGAGTCATGGTGACGATAACTTTCTTCAGATCACTTCACTCACTTAAAAACACTAAACTCACTTAAAAACACTCACTCCCTTCAGGTCGCTTCACTTACTAAATAGAGGGAGGATGGGGAGAGAAGGAGCAGTGGGAGAACACAAGTAGAGCTCGAAAAAGGGAAAGTAGGAGCGTAAGGGAGGCGGAAACAAGGGAGAGGACAGTAGAAACGAGTGCGGTGAGTGGGACAAATAAATAGGAGGAAGCTGGAATAATAGAGGGAAAGAAGGCTGAAGAAAACAGTGATATGTGGAGATAGCACCTTCAGGAATATGGGAAGGATTTTAGATAACTCGGAAAGGGAAGTAATTAGCTAAGAAGGGCAGGAAAATGGGAGGAAAGAAAGCAGGCAAGAAACATAATTTTGGGGGGGGGGGAAGGAACCTTAGTAATACAGGGAGGGGGAAATGGTCTGGAGATGCAAGGAGTGAGGGAACAATGGCAGAGATTGAGAAGGATTAAGGAAATAAGAAAGCAAGAAAAGAGAGTGAACTAGTAATGGTGGGAATCCTGAGGAGGCCCAAAGAGAGCTGGAGTTATGAGAAGGTAAGGATTGCGACAAATGATGAGATTAAGGAGCTTACAAAGTGCATGAACTCTGTGCTAAAGGAAAAGGGGATTAAAGGATTTAGTTTCCTAGATTTGGACAGAGAGGTGGATTCTTGGAGTTTTGAAGAAGATGGGTGGCACCTAAAAAGGGAGGAGGAAAGACATATAGCAGAGAGGATAGAGGAGATTGTTAGACGAGAAGAGACGTGGTCGGCACGGGAGAAGAACAAAGTAGATTGACTATCAACGAACAAGGGAGAGGAAGTAGGGTCAGAGGGAGGAGAAGGGATGGAAAATGAAGGAGCAGGAGATTCAATACAGGGGGGAAAGGGTAGCGGAAAAAAGAGGGAGATAGGGGGGGATAGTCTTGGAAGAAAGGACATTATAGAGTAATAATATAGACAGTAGTGCGAAGAATAGGGAAAAAAATGGGAGTGGAGGAGAAGTAAAGGAAACAAATAAGGAGCCAGAGGGATGTTACGTCCTGGTATATATAAACACTGGGCTCTTTCTATTGGAGTAGGTATGCGGCAACAAGCAACAACGGAAAACGCTAGATCCAACCCTTATCTATAAACCCAGGCAACAAACCACCCTAAACCGTCAAGAGTCCTGCCTGGACAACGAGATATCCTATGACTCGGTTACAGGGTGCACGCACTATAGACTGCTGATAGTCAAGCAGGCTATATAAAAGATCACACAATTAAGTTGACTTAAAGCTTCAAGGAAAAGATAGATAACGGAATTAAATTGCAGAAACAATGTAATAACAAACTAGAAGAAAGTACATTTAACGTTACGTTAATTAATACAACTAATCACCCCTGCGTGAAAGAAGGTGAAAGCAAACAGTCCTCAAAACATCGTACCGGTAGACAAGATGCAGGTTTCTAAACTGCATGCGGCTACTGTAGGATCTGATGCTTAGCAAAGAAAGTACGTTACGGATTTAGAGAACTCTTAACTCATAAGCAGGAATAAATACTAGTGATATGACCTACAGTGTATAATGGCATAGGTATAATTAAATAAAGGCAGCAACTCGCAACATAACCACATACAGGTGTGCTTCTCACTCTTAGTCAGGCAAGCCTGCAAGGACAGAGTCTCTAAGCCACACCCTGACTCACAATGCTCACAAAAACGGTAAACTGTGGCACAATAACAAGCATACAGAGATAATAAACCTCTAGCTGTTAATCTGCCAGGTGGCAGAGGTCTAGCCGGAAGGATATAGGCTTCGGATAACCGGGCTGAGCCACCTGCTCTAGCCTAGGGACGTTCCCAGGTCTGTGCGCCAAATTACTCTAATTGAAAGGGTGCTCTCTTGAGAGACTCAGATCGCAAGTATCTGACTCTCTCCTGGCGACCCTAAAACAAAAGCAAGACGTGCTAGTGCAGTGCTGAGTGGACTAGGCAAGGGCCCTCACACAACACAACACTAGACACACAGGGACACAGACAAGAAAATGCCCCCAGACTCCCACGGGTATCCTAGTAAAGTCGTGCGGGTCCACAGGACTCGCACCAGCAGACTTTACTTAAAGGATCGCAAAAAGCCTCCCCTCCGATCTAGCCCCTGCTAACCTGACACAAGAACACACTAGCAAGCATGAAACCACCAAATATGAGACAACAAAAAAGCTTCCTAGGTCTCATTAACAATTACATCTCTGCATAAGGCCCAAAATCCTATCTAGTTATCTGAGAGCTCGTCGTTAATACAATAATAGATATAAGGTCTATCAAGGGGATGGGATAATTAAATAGATTGGTGAAGTAGTGGAAGAAAGGTATACAAAGTAAGAAAGAAAGTTTCGAAGTGGGGTTGAGAGGGATAGATATCAAGGGGGTCCGAAGGGTACGACAGTGAGGTGAGCTCTGAGTCTTGAATCTGTCTGGACCCCGCCCTAGGCATGCAGAATACATCCCATGCTTGGCAACACTCAACACAGTTGCCGGGTCAAAATCCTCTACCCCGTGCGTGAGTCGAAACTAAGCCTAACGTTGCAATCAAATGCATATGGCAACGCTTCAGGCTCGTCCCAAGCTGGCAAGCGAAGCAACGTCCCAAGCCGGTCTCTCTCTCCCGCTCGTCTCCTCCCGCCCTCACTAGACTTACATCTTATATATTATAATGAAACAATCAACTATCGAGAATAAAATATACTAAGATGCGTTGGTTAAGAATAAGGGCAGCTACAAGCTGTGAAACAACATAAGAATATCCCAGACATTAGTTACATTGTCGTAGGATATATACTAAGGAAAAGCCTGCCGGCCGGCTGCCGCCAGCCGGTTTCTAAACGGCTGGGCAGCCGACGCGCGCGCATGCCCGCACGTGGCTACTATGCAGAAGCGTAACACCTCCCCCAAGATATAAGACCCTTGACTAAGTTCTTCATATCTAACAGAAAGCTTCTCATAGTTCCACACACTGTTGCGACACAAGGCACCATATATAAAAAAAAATCAAAACTGTTGCGCTCCACCGAGCAAGTTCAACTAATTCAGCGACAATAAGCGAAAACATTCAACTTAGATACTGCTACAACATCTTATACAAAATTGTACATGTTATAAAAAATAAAGAGTTTTTATAAGGTTTTTGCTTTTTTAATTTTTTTTTTTCCGGCTGAACTACAGTGACAGCCTATTTTCCTCCACACTCAACCCTCAATCCTGTGGCAGTCTAACCAACATCATCCACCCTTGATAGACAATCCGCTATCACGTTATCAGAACCGGCAATATGGCGTATGTCCAGATTATACTCCTGAAGCATGAGTGACCACCTGGTCAGCCTCATATTCCGGTTATGAAACTGATTCAAGAATTTCAGAGGGTGATGATCGGTATAAACCACTACGACTGGTCCGAAAGCAGGAACATATACATCGAAGTGCCTGAGCACCAGCACTATTGCCAGGAGATCTTTTTCAATTACAGAGTAATTCCTTTGCACTATTTAATTTTTTACTGTAAAAACTCACTGGATGTTCGATACCTTCATCATCTGTCTGTAACAAGACAGCCCCAGCCCCTATGCCACTGGCATCAGTCGCCAGCTGAAAAGGTCTGCTGAAGTCCGGGGCCCTGAGTATGGGGTGGGTACATAACAGGTGTTTCACCAAGGAAAACGCCTCTGCACACTCAGGAACCCACCGGAACTTCTTGTCCTTAGATAATAAGTCAGTTAAAGGTGCGAGTACAGTCGAATAGCCTTTGATGAAGCGGCGATAATAGCCTATCATACCTAGAAACCGCATGATTTGTTTCTTAGTCGTAGGCTGGGGAAACTGATCGATGGCTTTGATCTTTGTCTGTGGAGGGCACACCTGACCCATCCCCACCTCGAACCCCAGGTACAAAACTGTGGCTTTGACAAAATCGCACTTACCCAGGTTTACCACCAAACCTGCTTCATTCAGTTTATTAAAAAGCTGTCCGATGTGAGCACAGTGACTGTTAAAATCCTCGTCGTATATTATGACATCATCTAGGTACACCGTACAGTTGGGAATGTCGGCTACAATGTCGTTCATTAATTTCTGAAACGTTGCAGGGGCATTTTTCAGCCCGTATGGCATAACATGGCAACGATATGTGGCACCGTCCACCACAAACCCACACACCTCTCGCGCTCGCTCAGACAAGGGCACTTGCCAATAACCCTTAACAAGGTCTATCTTAGTGAGGAACTTGGCTTTTCCTATCTTATCCACACTGTCGTCCACGCGAGGGAGAGCGTAGGCATTTGTGGGGGTTAAACCATTTAACCTGCGGAAATCTATACAAAACCGCACCTTGCCATCTGGTTTGGGCTGCAGTGTGACTGGGGAAGTCCACCTTACTGCACCCTCAGAAATCAGCCCACGTTTCAGCATATAATCCTGCTCTTCCCTAAGTGCTTGTAATTTAATAGGGGGAACACGGTATGGCACTGATTTAAAGGGCGGGTGGTCCCCAACATCGACATCGTGCACCGCTTGAGTAGTGAGGCCAGGATGCTCCGCGAAAACAGCTGGGTTTGAATCAAACAAGTGCTGCACAGCTACACGCTGTTGCTCAGGCAGGTGCAATATTAACTCGTGAGCCACTTGTCTAGAATTCCCCGCCCACTGATCCGCGGAAACATGACAATCCCAATTATCCTCCCCCGCAGCTTGACTGTCCCTTCCTCCTTCTCCACCACGATCGCTGCAGATCAACACCGGGACAGTGAGAGGCTCGGAGGGGCGCCTCACATACTCTTTCATCAGATTTACATGGCAAAGTTGGTTCTTTTTCTTACGATCAGGAGTAGCTACTAAATAGTCTAGATCAGAAACCTTCCTTACAACCCGATACGGACCAGAATACTTGGCAGACAAGGGGTGTCCCACCAGAGGCAGTAATATCAGTACCTCCTGATCTACTTCAAACTCCCTCAGCTTCACCTTCTGGTCGTATCTGTCTTTCATCTGAGCTTGTGAACTCTTAAGGTTCCGACCTGCTACCTCCAAGCTCTTTAGCATTCTTTCATGGCTTTCAACTACATACTTTAGAAGCGAGCATGGCTTTGTGACTCCCTCCCAGATCTCCTTGACTATGTGGAGGGGCTCCCTGACCCTGTGTCCAAAAACCAACTCGTTCGGGCTAAATCCCAAGCTCTCCCCAGGTACTTCTCTCGCAGCAAATAAAACGTATGGGAGACCTAGATCCCAGTCCTTCCCATTTTCCATGCAATAACACCGCAACATACTCTTGAGAGTCGAGTGCCACCTTTCCAAAACTCCCTGACTCTCGGGATGGTAGGAAGATGACACCACAGACTCTATCCCATGTTGCTGCATGGTCTGCTTAAACAGAGCAGAAGTAAAATTGGATCCCTGATCAGACTGGATCTCCTGAGGGTAGCCATAACGAGAGAAACAGACAAGCAGGTTTTTGACAACAGTCTTAGCCATCCCGTTGCGCATGGGGTAAGCATCTGGATACCGTGTTGCTACATCCATTACAGTTAGTAAAAATTTATTGCCGGCACTAGTGGGGGGCAATGGGCCAACCATATCGATAACTACTTTGCTGAAGGGCGGCCCAATGACAGGGATGGGTTGTAACGGGGCTCTTGGGATGACCTGATTGGGTTTCCCAACAACTTGACAATTGTGACACTGTGTCACCCATGACACGACACTCGCCTTTAACCCAGGCCACCAGAAAAGCTTGCTCAGAGCTGCCTCCGTCTTACGTGCCCCCAGGTGCCCTGCCAAAGGCACATCATGAGCTAATCTCAATAAGCTCTCACGGCACACCCTCGGTACTACTAACTGGTCCACTAATCCTGACCCGCTATCCCACTTTTTCTTGGGATCCTGATGTCTCCGATACAAGATCCCCTCGGACAAGAAAAAATCACCAGGCTGCGCATCCCCATCGCTCTCCAGTTCGATAGCACCATTACCACACGCCCTGACTTCAGGATCTTCCAGCTGGAAGGAACATATATCAGCAGGTGCGAGATTATCAAAGTTCATCTTAAATAATTTATTTCCACCTCCAATGTCCCGCTGAGCCATCCTTTCCTCACGCTGCGCATAACGATGCTGTCGCAGAGTCTCTTCCTGCGCTGCACCTGCACTAGCGGTGACAGGCCCCGGGGCCTCTCCAGACTCTAACATAGGTGCCAATAATGAGTCACCAAGAAACACTGCCAGCTCAAAACTCTCCAATTGACCAACACTTCCCGTTTTCTTGTGACCTTTCCTCCGCGGTTTGATAGACTGAGGTGGTGGCTGCAAGGCTCCGGATGTCTGAGAACGCGTCACAACACACGCCATGGTTTGTACGCTACACTTCTCAACCCACTCCTGTTCCTCCCTACTAACGTCGGCCGCCTTCTCGGCAATGACCAAGGGTGAAACCTTAGAAGCAGGCACCGCAAAGTCGTTGCCGAGGAGGAGGTCGACGCCCCCAACAGGCAAGTTCTCTACAATTCCTACATCCAGCTCCTTCGCCACACCACCCACCTCCAGCTCCATCCGCACCAGCGGGTAGGACTTCGTAGCATTGATCCCCTGAACTACCACCACCCGAGCAGCGTTAATCGGCCTACAAGTAAAGTTCTTTAACAAGGACTGAGAAGCCCCTGTATCACGCAATAGCTTAACTCCTCGCCTTTCGCCAGCCCACCTCACAAAACCATGCCCTCTATGACCCCCAAAGACGTCGCGGACAGGGTTCGAGCCTTCCGGACTCTTGAACACAGGCTGTGTCCCACCCTCTGACGAACTACCCTTGGCAAACTCAGAAGATATAGGCGACACCCCTATGCTGCGGGCCAATGACACAACCTTGTTTGGTGGCTTGTTCGGACAAGCATTTGCAAAGTGACCCTCCTTGTGACATGCAAAGCACTCTTTACTCTTTGGTTTCCCTTGGGAGTGGGAGGTACCATTAGACTTCTTATACGGGACGGTATTTGGTTTATGTTCAGTTTTATTGTCAGTGCTAGATGGTTTTGTGTATTTATGTGTATCAAAATTCTTGGGAGGGGGAGGGGTATGATCCTTTGCACCCGACTCACTCCTAGCTGCTGCTCCGCACCCTCGAATTAATGACAATCGGAGGTCAGTCATTTCTGCTGCCTCCTGGAGAGTTCTAGGATTTTTTTCCTTTATATTTAATGTTAAGTCCCCGCCTGTGCACTTAAAGAACTGCTCCAAGAGAACCAGCTCACTCAACTCCTCAAAAGTAGCTGCCCTCTCAGAACGCAGCCAATGTCGTAGTGCATCAGACAAGTCCCGGGCGTGTTCTAGGAAGGTACTATCCTTGCCCTTAGTAACACCCCGAAACTTCAAGCGGTAAGTTTCTGGTTGTAACTCATAGGCCCGTAGCACAGCCTTCTTTAGCTCATCATAAACTACACAGGACTCTAAAGGTAGTGCATCATACGCTTTTAGCCCCTTTCCTAGGAGTCTTGATGAAACTAATGCTGCCCACTTTTCTTGCGGCCACTGGTGTTCCTGACACTTCTTCTCAAATCGCATAAAAAACTCAGTCACACATAATGCATCGAACACAGGAACTAGTTTAAGCAGGTGCGACAATGATTGGTCCCGATGTCTGTTACCTCCCCCAATATTTCGCCCTGTTACCTCCACTCGAGATCTCTCCAGCTCCCTATCAGCCCGATACCTAGTAGACTCTGCCTGCAGTTCAGCCTTTCGTACAGCTGTTCTCTCTGCAGCCTCAGCCTGCACACTAGCCTGTCTCTCGGCAGCCTCAACCTGAGCTCTAGCAACCTCAGCCTGCACACTAACCTGTCTTTCGGCGGCCTCAACCTTTGGCCATCTCAAGCCGAACAACAAATCTGGAGTCAACCCTTGAGGAGGGGAAGGTGCATTTAATGGAGAGGGTCCCTGTGATTGAATTCCACGCTGCCATTGACCATCAACTTGGGGGTATGTACTAAATTCAGGCACCCTGACGTTTGATATGGGGGTAGAGTGGAGGGGGGGCTGGGAACCGGGGCCCCCAGTCGCCTCTCCACCCAGGTCTCTCCCTTCTAAACCCAATATCAAAGTCCTCAGCTGATCTGTACTCATTTCACTTAAACCCTGGTGACCCTGAAGACCTGCCACACACTTTAAGCCATACTTATTCAGCTTCAACACCCTGGCAGCGGTAAAGGGCACCTCTAAAAATCTTCTAGCACCCTCCTCGCTATCGACTAGCCACTCCACAGGTCTTTCTCCCTCCGAGCCCGTATCGTGACCTGACCCATCACTGTGTTCGGATGTATTAGACATGTTTGTGTACTGCAGTAATTATCACGGTTATAGAATGTGCCTTATCTCCTATGCAAGTATGTATATACTAATGTTATTTAAAGTCTTTAATGTGTTATATTGGTTGCTCCAAAAAAAAACTCTATGTCCACTGTATTCCTTTAATAATAAGGAATCTCAAAACAAATGACCACTATACTCCTCTGTTCAGTAAATCCTGGCAAGGTCGCCATATGTGACGTCCTGGTATATATAAACACTGGGCTCTTTCTATTGGACTAGGTATGCGGCAACAAGCAACAACGGAAAACGCTAGATCCAACCCTTATCTGTAAACCCAGGCAACAAACCACCCTAAACCGTCAAGAGTCCTGCCTGGACAACGAGGTATCCTATGACTCGGTTACAGGGTGCACGCACTATAGACTGCTGATAGTCAAGCAGGCTATATAAAAGATCACACAATTAAGTTGACTTAAAGCTTCAAGGAAAAGATAGATAACGGAATTAAATTGCAGAAACAATTGAATAACAAACTAGAAGAAAGTATATTTAACGTTACGTTAATTAATACAACTAATCACCCCTGCGTGAAAGAAGGTGAAAGCAAACAGTCCTCAAAACATCGTACCGGTAGACAAGATGCGGGTTTCTAAACTGCATGCGGCTACTGTAGGATCTGATGCTTAGCAAAGAAAGTACGTTACGGATTTAGAGAACTCTTAACTCATAAGCAGGAATAAATACTAGTGATAGGACCTACAGTGTATAATGGCATAGGTATAATTAACACCTTACGAGCGGCCTATGCGGTTTATTTATGTGTACCGCACAGCGGGGTGTTTTTAGCCAAAATAGGGCTGTTTACGTGATCATTTTCATGCCTAAATAAGACCCAGAACGTAAAACAAGTACCTATCCCTGAAAGGGCATAAACAGAGCTTTCGAATGACACCATAACGATCCTTGTATGATGGATAGTTTTCTTGCAATAACCGTGCAACGCGAGTGCAAAAAGCAGGTAATTCGGTACTTTCAGTACATAATTGAGTATGTAGCGAGTGAGAGAGGGAGGAGGGAGCTGAGATTTGTGTCAGTAGGTTCGCCGCGGTGGTCTGGAGCAGTCATACGCTCGCTAGTCTCCTGCCACCACTTGTCTCTCTCTCTCAGCCACATTACGTGCTGAAATTGCCACTCGAGTTATGTCGAGCGCCGCCACATAGTCCAGCTTTATTTAACTCGACTTATGTTGCTCGCCGCTAAATAAGGGTTAAATAAAGGCAGCAACTCGCAACATAACCACATACAGGTGTGCTTCTCACTCTTAGTCAGGCAAGCCTGCTCGGACAGAGTCTCTAAGCCACACCCTGACTCACAATGCTCACAAAAACGGTAAACTGTGGCACAATAACAAGCATACAGAGATAATAAACCCCTAGCTGTTAATCTGCCAGGTGGCAGAGGTCTAGCCAGAAGGATATAGGCTTCGGATACCCGGGCTGAGCCACCTGCTCTAGCCTAGGGACGTTCCCAGGTCTGTGCGCCAAATTACTCTAATTGAAAGGCTGCTCTCTTGAGAGACTCGGATCGCAAGTATCTGACTCTCTCCTGGCGACCCTAAATCAAAAGCAAGACGTGCTAGCGCAGTGCTGAGTGGACTAGGCAAGGGCCCTCACACAACACAACACTAGACACACAGGGACACAGACAAGAAAATGTCCCCAGACTCCCACGGGTATCCTAGTAAAGTCGTGCGGGTCCACAGGACTCGCACCAGCAGACTTTACTTAAAGGATCGCAAAAAGCCTCCCCTCCGGTCTAGCCCCTGCTAACCTGACACAAGAACACACTAGCAAGCATGAAACCACCAAATATGAGACAACAAAAAAGCTTCCTAGGTCTCATTAACAATTACATCTCTGCATAAGGCCCAAAATCCTATCTAGTTATCTGAGAGCTTGTCGTTAATACAATAATAGATATAAGGTCTATCAAGGGGATGGGATAATTAAATAGATTGGTGAAGTAGTGGAAGAAAGGTATACAAAGTAAGAAAGAAAGTTTCTAAGTGGGGTTGAGAGGGATAGATATCAAGGGGGTCCGAAGGGTACGACAGTGAGGTGAGCTCTGAGTCTTGAATCTGTCTGGACCCCGCCCTAGGCATGCAGAATACATCCCATGCTTGGCAACACTCAACACAGTTGCCGGGTCAAAATCCTCTACCCCGTGCGTGAGTCGAAACTAAGCCTAACGTTGCAATCAAATGCATATGGCAACGCTTCAGGATCGTCCCAAGCTGGCAAGCGAAGCAACGTCCCAAGCCGGTCTCTCTCTCCCGCTCGTCTCCTCCCGCCCTCACTAGACTTACATCTTATATATTATAATGAAACAATCAACTATCGAGAATAAAATATACTAAGATGCGTTGGTTAAGAATAAGGGCAGCTACAAGCTGTGAAACAACATAAGAATATCCCAGACATTAGTTACATTGTCGTAGGATATATACTAAGGAAAAGCCTGCCGGCTGGCTGCCGCCAGCCGGTTTCTAAACGGCTGGGCAGCCGACGCGCGCGCATACCCGCACGTGGCTACTATGCAGAAGCGTAACACCTCCCCCAAGATATAAGACCCTTGACTAAGTTCTTCATATCTAACAGAAAGCTTCTCATAGTACCACACACTGTTGCGACACAAGGCACCATATATAAAAAAAAATCAAGACTGTTGCGCTCCACCGAGCAAGTTCAACTAATTCAGCGACAATAAGCGAAAACATTCAACTTAGATACTGCAACAACGTCTTATACAAAATTGTACACGTTATAAAAAATAAAGAGTTTTTATAAGGTTTTTGCTTTTTTATTTTGTTTTCATTTTTGCGGCTGAACTACAGTGACAGCCTATTTTCCTCCACACTCAACCCTCAATCCTGTGGCAGTCTAACCAACATCATCCACCCTTGATAGACAATCCGCTATCACGTTATCAGAACCGGCAATATGGCGTATGTCCAGATTATACTCCTGAAGCATGAGTGACCACCTGGTCAGCCTCATATTCCGGTTATGAAACTGATTCAAGAATTTCAGAGGGTGATGATCGGTATAAACCACTACGACTGGTCCGAAAGCAGGAACATATACATCGAAGTGCCTGAGCGCCAGCACTATCGCCAGGAGTTCTTTTTCAATTACAGAGTAATTCCTTTGTGCACTATTGAATTTTTTACTGTAAAAACTCACTGGATGTTCGATACCTTCATCATCTGTCTGTAACAAGACAGCCCCAGCCCCTACGCCACTGGCATCAGTCGCCAGCTGAAAAGGTCTGCTGAAGTCCGGGGCCCTGAGTATGGGGTGGGTACATAACATGTGTTTCACCAAGGAAAACGCCTCTGCACACTCAGGAACCCACCGGAACTTCTTGTCCTTAGATAATAAGTCAGTTAAAGGTGCGAGTACAGTCGAATAGCCTTTGATGAAGCGGCGATAATAGCCTATCATACCTAGAAACCGCATGATTTGTTTCTTAGTCGTAGGCTGGGGAAACTGATCGATGGCTTTGATCTTTGTCTGTGGAGGGCACACCTGACCCATCCCCACCTCGAACCCCAGGTACAAAACTGTGGCTTTGACAAAATCGCACTTACCCAGGTTTACCACCAAACCTGCTTCATTCAGTTTATTAAAAAGCTGTCCGATGTGAGCACAGTGACTGTTAAAATCCTCGTCGTATATTATGACATCATCTAGGTACACCGTACAGTTGGGAATGTCGGCTACAATGTCGTTCATTAATTTCTGAAACGTTGCAGGGGCATTTTTCAGCCCGTATGGCATAACATGGCAACGATATGTGGCACCGTCCACCACAAACCCACACACCTCTCGCGCTCGCTCAGACAAGGGCACTTGCCAATAACCCTTAACAAGGTCTATCTTAGTGAGGAACTTGGCTTTTCCTATCTTATCCACACTGTCGTCCACGCGAGGGAGAGCGTAGGCATTTGTGGGGGTTAAACCATTCAACCTGCGGAAATCTATACAAAACCGCACCTTGCCATCTGGTTTGGGCTGCAGTGTGACTGGGGAAGTCCACCTTACTGCACCCTCAGAAATCAGCCCACGTTTCAGCATATAATCCAGCTCTTCCCTAAGTGCTGGTAATTTAATAGGGGGAACACGGTATGGCACTGATTTAAAGGGCGGGTGGTCCCCAACATCGACATCGTGCACCGCTTGAGTAGTGAGGCCAGGATGCTCCGTGAAAACAGCTGGGTTTGAATCAAACAAGTGCTGCACAGCTACACGCTGTTGCTCAGGCAGGTGCAATATCAACTTGTGAGCCACTTGTCTAGAATTCCCCGCCCACTGATCCGCGGAAACATGACAATCCCAATTATCCTCCCCCGCAGCTTGACTGTCCCTTCCTCCTTCTCCACCACGATTGCTGCAGATCAACACCGGGACAGTGAGAGGCTCGGAGGGGCGCCTCACATACTCTTTCATCAGATTTACATGGCAAAGTTGGTTCTTTTTCTTACGATCAGGAGTAGCTACTAAATAGTCTAGATCAGAAACCTTCCTTACAACCCGATACGGACCAGAATACTTGGCAGACAAGGGGTGTCCCACCAGAGGCAGTAGTATCAGTACCTCCTGATCTACTTCAAGCTCCCTCAGCTTCACCTTCTGGTCGTATCTGTCCTTCATCTGAGCTTGTGAACTCTTAAGGTTCCGACCTGCTACCTCCAAGCTCTTTAGCATTCTCTCACGGCTTTCAACTACATACTTTAGAAGCGAGCATGGCTTTGTGACTCCCTCCCAGATCTCCTTGACTATGTGGAGGGGCTCCCTGACCCTGTGTCCAAAAAACAACTCGTTCGGGCTAAATCCCAAGCTCTCCCCAGGTACATCTCTCGCAGCAAATAAAACGTATGGGAGACCTAGATCCCAGTCCTTCCCATTTTCCATGCAATAACACCGCAACATACTCTTGAGAGTCGAGTGCCACCTTTCCAAAACTCCCTGACTCTCGGGATGGTAGGAAGATGATACCACAGACACTATCCCATGTTGCTGCATGGTCTGCTTAAACAGAGCAGAAGTAAAATTGGATCCCTGATCAGACTGGATCTCCTGAGGGTAGCCATAACGAGAGAAATAGACAAGCAGGTTTTTGACAACAGTCTTAGCCATCCCGTTGCGCATGGGGTTAGCATCTGGATACCGTGTTGCTACATCCATTACAGTTAGTAAAAATTTATTGCCGGCACTAGTGGGGGGCAATGGGCCAACCATATCGATAACTACCTTGCTGAAGGGCGGCCCAATGACAGGGATGGGTTGTAACGGGGCTCTCGGGATGACCTGATTGGGTTTCCCAATAACTTGACAATTGTGACACTGTGTCACCCATGACACGACACTCGCCTTTAACCCAGGCCACCAGAAAAGCTTGCTCTGAGCTGCTTCCGTCTTACGTTCCCCCAGGTGCCCTGCCAAAGGCACATCATGAGCTAATCTCAATAAGTTCTCACGGCACACCCTCGGTACTACTAACTGGTCCACTAATCCTGACCCGCCATCCCACTTTTTCTTGGGATCCTGATGTCTCCGATACAAGATCCCCTCGGACAAGAAAAAATCACCAGGCTGCGCATCCCCATCGCTCTCCAGTTCGATAGCACCATTACCACATGCCCTGACTTCAGGATCTTCCAGCTGCAAGGAACATATATCAGCAGGTGCGAGATTATCCAAGTTCATCTTAAATAATTTATTTCCACCTCCAATGTCCCGCTGAGCCATCCTTTCCTCACGCTGCGCATAACGATGCTGTCGCAGAGTCTCTTCCTGCGCTGCACCTGCACTAGCGGTGACAGGTCCCGGGGCCTCTCCAGACTCTAACATAGGTGCCAATAATGAGTCACCAAGAAACACAGCCGGCTCAAAACTCTCCAATTGACCAACACTTCCCGTTTTCTTGTGACCTTTCCTCCCCGGTTTGATAGACTGAGGTGGTGGCTGCAAGGCTCCGGATGTCTGAAAACGCGTCACAACACACGCCATGGTTTGTACGCTACACTTCTCAACCCACTCCTGTTCTTCCCTACTAACGTCGGCCGCCTTCTCGGCAACGACCAAGGGTGAAACCTTAGAAGCAGGCACCGCAAAGTCGTTGCCGAGGAGGAGGTCGACGCCCCCAACAGGCAAGTTCTCTACAATTCCTACATCCAGCTCCTTCGCCACACCACCCACCTCCAGCTCCATCCGCACCAGCGGGTAGGACTTCGTAGCATTGATCCCCTGAACTACCACCACCCGAGCAGCGTTAATCGGCCTACCAGTAAAGTTCTTTAACAAGGTCTGAGAAGCCCCTGTATCACGCAATAGCTTAACTCCTCGCCTTTCGCCAGCCCACCTCACAAAACCATGCCCTCTATGACCCCCAAAGACGTCGCGGACAAGGTTCGAGCCTTCCGGACTCTTGAACACAGGCTGTGTCCCACCCTCTGACGAAATACCCTTGGCAAACTCAGAAGATATAGGCGACACCCCTATGCTGCGGGCCAATGACACAACCTTGTTTGGTGGCTTGTTCGGACAAGCATTTGCAAAGTGTGACATTGTGACCTTGTAACATGCAAAGCACTCTTTACTCTTTGGTTTCCCTTGGGAGTGGGAGGTACCATTAGACTTCTTATACGGGACGGTATTTGGTTTATGTTCAGTTTTATTGTCAGTGCTAGATGGTTTTGTGTATTTATGTGTATCAAAATTCTTGGGAGGGGGAGGAGTACGATCCTTTGCACCCGACTCACTCCTAGCTGCTGCTCCGCACCCTCGAATTAATGACAGTCGGAGGTCAGCCATTTCTGCTGCCTCCTGGAGAGTTCTAGGATTTGTTTCCTTTATATTTAATGTTAAGTCCACACCTGTGCACTTAAGACTGCTTCAGCCAGAATGTCGTAGTGCATCAGACAAGACCCGGGCGTGTTCTAGGAAGGTACTATCCTTAGTAACACCCCGAAACTTCAAGCGGTAAGTTTCTGGTTGTAACTCATAGGCCCGTAGCACAGCCTCATCATAAACTACACAGGACTCTAAAGGTAGTGCATCATACGCTTTTAGCCCCTTTCCTAGGAGTCTTGATGAAATTAATGCTGCCCACTTTTTCTGAGGCCACTGGTGTTCCTGACACTTCTTCTCAAATCGCATAAAAAACTCAGTCACACATAATTCATCGAACACAGGAACTAGTTTAACACCTTACGAGCGGCCTATGCGGTTTATTTATGTGTACCGCACAGCGGGGTGTTTTTAGCCAAAATAGGGCTGTTTACTGCCTAAATAAGACCCAGAACGTAAAACAAGTACCTATCCCTGAAAGGGCATAAACAGAGCTTTCGAATGACACCATAACGATCCTTGTATGATGGATAGTTTTCTTGCAATAACCGTGCAACGCGAGTGCAAAAAGCAGGTAATTCGGTACTTTCAGTACATAATTGAGTATGTAGCGAGTGAGAGAGGGAGGAGGGAGCTGAGATTTGTGTCAGTAGGTTCGCCGCGGTGGTCTGGAGCAGTCATACGCTCGCTAGTCTCCTGCCACCACTTGTCTCTCTCTCTCAGCCACATTACGTGCTGAAATTGCCACTCGACCTATGTCGAGCGCCGCCACATAGTCCAGCTTTATTTAACTCGACTTATGTTGCTCGCCGCTAAATAAGGGTTAAGCAGGTGCGACAATGATTGGTCCTGATGTCTGTTACCTCCCCCAATATTTCGCCCTGTTACCTCCACTCGAGATCTCTCCAGCTCCCTGTCAGCCCGATACCTAGTAGACTCTGCCTGCAGTTCAGCCTTTCGTATAGCTGTTCTCTCTGCAGCCTCAGCCTGCACACTAGCCTGTCTCTCGGCAGCCTCAACCTGAGCTCTAGCAACCTCAGCCTGCACACTAACCTGTCTTTCGGCGGCCTCAACCTTGGCCATCTCAAGCCGAAACAACAAATCTGGAGTCAACCCTTGAGGAGGGGAAGGTGCATTTAATGGAGAGGGTCCCTGTGATTGAATTCCACGCTGCCATTGACCATCAACTTGGGGGTATGTACTAAATTCAGGCACCCTGACGTTTGATATGGGGGTAGAATGGAGGGGGGGCTGGGAACCGGGGCCCCCAGTCGCCTCTCCACCCAGGTCTCTCCCTTCTAAACCCAATATCAAAGTCCTCAGCTGATCTTTCCTCATGCCACTTAAACCCTGGTGACCCTGAAGACCTGCCACACACTTTAAGCCATACTTATTCAGCTTCAACACCCTGGCAGCGGTAAGGGGCACCTCTAAAAATCTTCTAGCACCCTCCTCGCTATCGACTAGCCACTCCACAGGTCTTTCTCCCTCCGAGCCCGTATCGTGACCTGACCCATCACTGTGTTCGGATGTATTAGACATGTTTGTGTACTGCAGTAATTATCACGGTTATAGAATGTGCCGCACTTATCTCCTATGCAAGTATGTATATACTAATGTTATTTAAAGTCTTTAATGTGTTATATTGGTTGCTCAAAAAAAAATAAAATCTATGTCCACTGTATTCCTTTAATAATAAGGAATCTCAAAACAAATGACCACTATATTCCTCTGTTCAGTAAATCCTGGCAAGGTCGCCATTTGTTACGTCCTGGTATATATAAACACTGGGCTCTTTCTATTGGACTAGGTATGCGGCAACAAGCAACAACGGAAAACGCTAGATCCAACCCTTATCTATAAACCCAGGCAACAAACCACCCTAAACCGTCAAGAGTCCTGCCTGGACAACGAGGTATCCTATGACTCGGTTACAGGGTGCACGCACTATAGACTGCTGATAGTCAAGCAGGCTATATAAAAGATCACACAATTAAGTTGACTTAAAGCTTCAAGGAAAAGATAGATAACGGAATTAAATTGCAGAAACAATTTAATAACAAACTAGAAGAAAGTACATTTAACGTTACGTTAATTAATACAACTAATCACCCCTGCGTGAAAGAAGGTGAAAGCAAACAGTCCTCAAAACATCGTACCGGTAGACAAGATGCGGGTTGCTAAACTGCATGAGGCTACTGTAGGATCTGATGCTTAGCAAAGAAAGTACGTTATGGATTTAGAGAACTCTTAACTCATAAGCAGGAATAAATACTAGTGATAGGACCTACAGTGTATAATGGCATAGGTATAATTAAATAAAGGCAGCAACTCGCAACATAACCACATACAGGTGTGCTTCTCACTCTTAGTCAGGCAAGCCTGCTCGGACAGAGTCTCTAAGCCACACCCTGACTCACAATGCTCACAAAAACGGTAAACTGTGGCACAATAACAAGCATACAGAGATAATAAACCCCTCGCTGTTAATCTTCCAGGTGGCAGAGGTCTAGCCGGAAGGATATAGGCTTCAGATACCCGGGCTGAGCCACCTGCTCCCAGGTCTGTGCGCCAAATTACTCTAATTGAAAGGCTGCTCTCTTGAGAGACTCAGATCGCAAGTATCTGACTCTCTCCTGGCGAACCTAAAACAAAAGCAAGACGTGCTAGCGCAGTGCTGAGTGGACTAGGCAAGGGCCCTCACACAACACAACACTAGACACACAGGGACACAGACAAGAAAATGCCCCCAGACTCCCACGGGTATCCTAGTAAAGTCGTGCGGGTCCACAGGACTCGCACCAGCAGACTTTACTTAAAGGATCGCAAAAAGCCTCCCCTCCGGTCTAGCCCCTGCTAACCTGACACATGAACACACTAGCAAGCATGAAACCACCAAATATGAGACAACAAAAAAGCTTCCTAGGTCTCATTAACAATTACATCTGTGCATAAGGCCCAAAATCCTATCTAGTTATCTGAGAGCTCGTCATTAATACAATAATAGATATAAGGTCTATCAAGGGGATGGGATAATTTAATAGATTGGTGAAGTAGTGGAAGAAAGGTATACAAAGTAAGAAAGAAAGTTTCTAAGTGGGGTTGAGAGGGATAGATATCAAGGGGGTCCGAAGAGTACGACAGTGAGGTGAGCTCTGAGTCTTGAATCTGTCTGGACCCCGCCCTAGGCATGCAGAATACATCCCATGCTTGGCAATACTCAACACAGTTGCCGGGTCAAAATCCTCTACCCCGTGCGTGAGTCGAAACTAAGCCTAACGTTGCAATCAAATGCATATGGCAACGCTTCAGGCTCGTCCCAAGCTGGCAAGCGAAGCAACGTCCCAAGCCGGTCTCTCTCTCCCGCTCGTCTCCTCCCGCCCTCACTAGACTTGCATCTTATATATTATAATGAAACAATCAACTATCGAGAATAAAATATACTAAGATGCGTTGGTTAAGAATAAGGGCAGCTACAAGCTGTGAAACAACATAAGAATATCCCAGACATTAGTTACATTGTCGTAGGATATATACTAAGGAAAAGCCTGCCGGCCAGCTGCCGCCAGCCGGTTTCTAAACGGCTGGGCAGCCGACGCGCGCGCATGCCCACATGCGTGGGGGAGAAAGGAATGTAGGAGGAAGAAGAAAAAGAAACAAGAATTCCATGGAGAGGATATGGGGGAAATAATAATTGGGTGTGTGAATGTTAATGGATGGAGGCCGGGAATGATGGACGAAATAGAGAGAGAAGCTGAGGAAGGAAGGTTGAATATTTGTGGAATAGTAGAAACAAAATTGAAGGGGAAGATAGAATGGGGAGGGGAGAAGTATGAAGTAATAGGGAAAGGAAGAGAGAAAACAAAGAAAAAGGGTGGAGGAGTCGCAGTGGTGGTAGAAAAAGAAAAATGGGAAGTTGAACAGGTGAACTTGGGGGAAGGGGAAGACCAGGAGGACATTCTAATAGTGAGGGTGGAAGGGAAAGGGGAAATGAAAAGAGCTAATTTTATGCTGATTATATGCTATATGACGGTAGAGGGAGGGCTGAGAGAGAGGGAGGAAAATCGGAGAAAATACGAAGTAATAAGGGCTGTGATGAGAGGAAACGAAGATGAAATCATAATAATGGGGGATATGAGTGCTCACACAGGAATCTTAGGGGAACAAATCAATAGGAATGGGAAGTTATTGTTAGACCTATGTGAGGATGAGCAGTTAGAAAATTTGAATATGGTAGAGGCGGAGGGGAAAGTAACATGGAGAGGAAGAGAAGGGAGGAGGTCAGCTATTGATTATATATTAGTGAACAGGAAAGCAGGAGAGAGAGTGATAGAAATGGTAGTAGATGAAGAAAGAAACTTTGAAATAAACAGTGACCATAACCTGCTGAAACTAAGATACAGCATAAAGTCTCACAAGGAGAAGATAGAGAAGTGTAGAGAGGCTAGTAAGCCAGAAAGATGGACAATGAAGGAGGCGGAGTGGGGGAGGTTTAGGGAAAAAATAGGGAATATGGATATAGATGAAGTGGGGGGAGGGAGTGCAATGCAAATTGATAAGAGGATAGAGAGGGAAATAAATAAGGTAGCAGAGAGAGTGTTAGAGAAGGAGAAAATAGGGAGGAAAGGTAGAGGAATGAAAGGGTGGTGGAATACAGACATTAAGGAGGCGAGGAAGAAGAGGAAAGAGAGGAATAGGATTAGGAAAGAGTTGGAGAAGGGGAAAAAGAGAGGGGAAAATATAAGTGAGGAGGAAATTCGAATAGCAAGGGAAGAATACGAGAGGGAAAGGAAAAACACAAAACACGTAATAAGAGGAGCAATAGAGAAGCATGAACAGAAAGAAATTGACAGGATAAAAGAGAAGGGGGACAAAGGAAAAGCTGAGTGGTATAGATGGCTAAAAAGAGAAAAAAGGAGGGAAAAGGTAGTAGTGGAGCTGAATGTAGGTGGGGAAAAAGTTAGGGATGTAAATAAAATTGGAGAGGAAATAAAAAGAAACTGGGAGGAAGTGGGAGGGGTAAATGACCAAATAAGAGTAGGGCAATGGAATATTGAACTAAATGAGGAAGAAATAGATGAAAATATGAATGAGATGGTGAGTGAGGAGGAGATTAGGAGGAGTGTGAAGAAGCTGAAGAGAAACAAAGCGGCAGGGCCGGAGGGGATAACAGCAGAGATGTATATTGAAGGAGGGGAGATGATAGTTAGGATGTTGAAGAAGCTATTTGATAAAATATGGGAGGAGGAAGAAATACCAGCAAGATGGAAAGAAGAAAGGGTCACATTGATTTACAAAGGAGGCAAAAAATTTGCACGAAATGGGGAGTTATAGACCAATAACGGTAATAAACATAATAAATAAGATATTTTATGGGATACTAAAGAAGGGGTAGGAGAGTATGTAGAAGAAAGGATCCTACTTAGTGAAGAGCAAAATGGGTTTAGGAAGGGGAGAAGAGGAACAGACAATATATTTATATTAGATGAGATTATAGGGAAAAAGGCAAAGCAAGGGAAATGTATGTTTATAGTGTGTTTGGATGTGGAGAAGGCATATGATAAGATTAGTAGGGGAGTTGCAGAAGCAGTGATGGAGAAACTAGGAGTGAGTAGGAAGATAAGGAACATGATAATGAATATGTATGAAGGGGCGGAGACAGAGATTGTGTGGAAAAATATTGCAGTGAAAGGAATCAGGAGAAGGAAAGGGTTAAGGAAGGGATGTAACTTGTCACCACTAATTTTTGCAATGTGCATGGAGGAGTTGGTGAGGAGAATTAAGAGTAAGGGTCAAGGAGTGAAAATAGGGCAGTATAGGCTAGCAATTCTGAGTGTTGATAGCAGAGACAGAGGAAGATATGGGGGAAATGTTACAGGAGGCGGAAAGGTTTGGCAGAGACCTAGAAATGAAGTTCAGTGTAGAGAAAAGCAGTATGATAGTAGTAAATGGACCAGAGGCAGTAGAAATGAGGATAGGAGGGGAAAGAATAGAAACAAGGGAGGAAGTGAAGTATTTAGGGGTATGGATAGGGAGGGAAGGGCGACAAAGGACAATGAATGAGAAAATCATGAAGGTGGCACAGCAGTGTAGTGGGAAACTGTGGAATGTGACAAAAACCAGAGTAAATAAATATAAAATAGTAAGAGAGGTGTGGAAGGACTTTGAAGTGCCGAGAATAATGTACGGGATGGATGTGAGAGGGAGTACAGGGGGAGAAATAAATAGACTGGAGACGGGACAAAATAAAATAGGAAGAATGGGGTTAGGAGCAAGAAGGTGGACAGCAAATGAAGCAGTGAGAGGGGAGATCGGATGGAGTACGTTTGAGGAAAGAGTGGCGAAGGCAAAGTTGAGGTACAAGAGTAGGTTGGAGGAGATGGAGGATAATAGGTGGCCAAGGAGAGTGAATGAATGGGGGGAGGGGAAGAGAAGATGGGCAAAAGAGTGTAAGAGAAAACTGAAAAAAATAGGAGTGAAACAAAGAAGGGTGGGAGAGGAGTGGAGAGATGTAGGGAGTAATGCAGGACTAGGTCAGGGAAGGAGACTAGAGAAAGAGATAGGAACGAGAGTGAAGGAAGTAGGAAGACAGGAATGGAAGAGAAATATGGAGAAGAAAAGTACACTGATAAGATATAGAAGCAAGGGGAGACCGAGAAAAGAGGAGTTCTATGACGGAAGTTGGGGAGCTGAACTACTGTTTAAGGCTAGGGCAGGAGCATTAGAGGCAAATAGGAGAACATGGAGGTGGAATGGGGGGGGGGGGGGTGAAAGAGTGTCTACAGTGTGAGGTGGGAGGGAGGAGAGTGGAGGAGACAATAGAACATATAGTGACAGAGTGCCAGGGGTATGCAGAGGAGAGAGATGGGTTGGAAAATGAGTTGAAACGGGTGGTAGGGGAGAGGGAATGGGAAGAGCAGAAAGAGGAGGAGGATGAGAGATTTGTGTTAGGTCTCGGGACAGAAGAGGGGGTAGATGGGGAAATGGGGAAAAGAATGAAGGTAGTGAAAAGATTCCTGGAGCAGGTGTGGCAGAAGAGAAAACGGAATAGAATAGAATAGGGTGAGGGGGGGAGAAGGGGACCAGAGCGGGGGAGGAAGAAAAATGAGATTAAATAGTAGAGAGGGGAAAAGTTAAATTAAGGTAAGGAGAGAACAAGATATTGGGGGGTGGAGGAGGGGGTAAAATAAGGAGAGGAGAGTTCTGCTTAAGCTATATACTTCAATTCTTTGTCTTTAACTATCCTTTCTACGACTACATAATTTCTAAACTAATTCTTAAATCTAGCTCTAGCTATTTCTGGAGAAGTCACCGGTGCATAGGTGAGCTGGCTTTGAGAGGGGACAGCAACTCCACAAAAAGAAGAAGAAGAAGAAGAAGAAGACGTGTTTAAAAGGAGATGAAAATGAATGACATTGTTTAGAGGTAGCCAGAAATCTACAATGATGTAATTTAATGAGTAGTTTCTGGAAAATCTATAAGACAAATTATAAGGGTATTTGACAAAGAAAACCAAATATGAATAAGGATAAGGCAAAGAAAAGAACAGCTATGAGATATATATACATCTATAAGATAACTAGAACACTAAGACAAATAAAGCTGGAAGATAAATAAAAAAACAATATAATATAATTATATAAGGCTATATTAACGATATATCAAAATAAGAATAAGATAAAACATAAAAAAAGCTATAGGATAAATACTAGCTGTGAGATAATGGCCAAAATATAAACAATACTCATATTTGTACACATATTTGTAACTATAGCATAGAAGGTTCACAAAAACAATATTCCTCGTTTTATCTATTCATATCACAACAAATTAACGATTGGAAGACTTATTATGTGTATCACTTTCGCTACATATTTTAGTTTGCTCTCAAACGTCCATCCAGTTAAAATAAAAGAGTGATGGGGTTCTGGGGAGGAAACTGTATATATATACATATATTAATACAAAAATAATAATATTAATGATAATGGAAAACATTCTCCCATTACTTTTACAGACAACAATATATTTTTTGTTAGGAAGAATGAAATAATAAATGTAAGAGAATAATAAATAAGATTATATTGTTGAGCGTTTTGTGGTAATTATTGGCATCATGAGGCTAAGCAGGTTTAATCCTTCCTGACGATTATATGGCTTAGCTCTTAATTTAATACAAGTATCATTAGTTGCCCGTTCAAGATATGTGTTTGTGTGTCGTATGTATGTATGTATGTATGTATGTATGTATGTTGTATTTATGCATGTCTTATGTATGTATTTATTTATGAAAATAGACACATAATTGTGTGCAAACTTCGTGTCGATCATATGGCTTAGCTCTTAAGGGAGAGGTATTCGCTTTTTCTGGATCCTCTTCTCCCTCAAGTTTAGCATATTAGTTTTGAGATTTTAAGACGATCGTTCCATTTATTCGTCAATGTATGTATGTATAATATATGTATGTATGTATTATGTATGTATGTGTAAAAGTAGACACATAATTGTGTGCAAACTCGTTAGTTTGGCAATGTTGAGACCTTTCGCCCCACCTTTCGTGCCATTAGGTGTCTATTTTTCCTAGCGAGCGATAACTAGTCTGTAATTTTAGAAGGAAGCGGCCTTCGGCCGGAACATTTTCCTACCAAATAATGTTAAAATTTATCTTGAAAGGGGGTCTATAAGTTTGATGGAAGTCTAGCGAGGAAATTCAAAAATAAAGTAATAAATAATACATAGACCAAAAAACAAGCACTAACCATGCCATGAGTTACCTTTATTTAATGTCTTTATTTTGCCATTGTTTGTACAGTATGTTAATGAATTTATGTATGTTTCTGTTGTAGGTATGTATGTACACTATTTTTGAATGTATGTATGTATGTATGTATGTATGTAATGTAATGTTGTAATGTATGTATGTATATATGTATGTACAGTATATATATATATATATATATGTATGTGAAATGACGGGGACCAGCCAACAAGAGTAAAACACAGCCAAGGACCTGCTCCCGTACTCAAATAACAACCAAGTCAACCAGTGCCGTATTGCCAGCATATCAAGCAGACCGAAAACCACAAAAACCCCTCCATTATTATGTTCCTTCCAACAACCAACCATACTCCTAAAATCGATTAATGAAATTTACAAACACATGTGGCAGTCCGTGGATTCGAACCCAGGATGCTCACACCGAAAATCAACACCTTATACATCGCACCACGAAGACAGTTAAAGGTTGGTGGACACTGCCTACGATTTATTATGCAACTTCGAATCTTGCATATCAATCTAAGCATGTGCACACATCCCAACTGCAACTCACGTAGGCTATGCATATGTGAATGGAAAGAGCAATTAATGGGGCCTTAACCACTTAGGGAAGTCCTCTCGATAAATTACTCCGGAACCAATATCAATTATTATGTTCCTTCCAACAACCAACCATACTCCTAAAATCGATTAATGAAATTTACAAACACATGTGGCAGTCCGTGGATTCGAACCCAGGATGCTCACACCGAAAATCAACACCTTATACATCGCACCACGAAGACAGTTAAAGGTTGGTGGACACTGCCTACAATTTATTATGCAACTTCGAATCTTGCATATCAATCTAAGCATGTACACACATCCCAACTGCAACTCACGTAGGCTATGCATATGTGAATGGAAAGAGCAATTAATGGGGCCTTAACCACTTAGGGAAGTCCTCTCGATAAATTACTCCTGAACCAATATCAATTATTATGTTCCTTCCAACAACCAACCATACTCCTAAAATCGATTAATGAAATTTACAAACACATGTGGCAGTCCGTGGATTCGAACCCAGGATGCTCACACCGAAAATCAACACCTTATACATCGCACCACGAAGACAGTTAAAGGTTGGTGGACACTGCCTACGATTTATTATGCAACTTCGAATCTTGCATATCAATCTAAGCATGTACACACATCCCAACTGCAACTCACGTAGGCTATGCATATGTGAATGGAAAGAGCAATTAATGGGGCCTTAACCACTTAGGGAAGTCCTCTCGATAAATTACTCTTGAACCAATATCAATTATTATGTTCCTTCCAACAACCAACCATACTCCTAAAATCGATTAATGAAATTTACAAACACATGTGGCAGTCCGTGGATTCGAACCCAGGATGCTCACACCGAAAATCAACACCTTATACATCGCACCACGAAGACAGTTAAAGGTTGGTGGACACTGCCTACGATTTATTATGCAACTTCGAATCTTGCATATCAATCTAAGCATGTACACACATCCCAACTGCAACTCACGTAGGCTATGCATATGTGAATGGAAAGAGCAATTAATGGGGCCTTAACCACTTAGGGAAGTCCTCTCGATAAATTACTCCTGAACCAATATCAATTATTATGTTCCTTCCAACAACCAACCATACTCCTAAAATCGATTAATGAAATTTACAAACACATGTGGCAGTCTGTGGATTCGAACCCAGGATGTCACAGACACCGCTTGTAGAAGGTCACGTCAGAGAAAACGCGACAAAAGCCCTTCACATGATAGAAAACGCGTCACTACACCTTTCCAGGAGAATGAATGCGTCCATGCCCTGCCCACCAGGACATATCCTAGCCCCGAACTAGACCTCTATTCTGAAGAAATGTTTATTATTATGTTCCTTCCAACAACCAACTATACTCCTAAAATCGATTAATGAAATTTACAAACACATGTGGCAGTCCGTGGATTCGAATCCAGGATGCTCACACCGAAAATCAACACCTTATGCATCGCACCACGAAGACAGTTAAAGAATAGTGGACACTGCCTACGATTTATTATGCAACTTCGAATCCTGCATATCAATCTAAGCATGTACACACATCCCAACTGAAACTCACGTAGGCTATGCATATGTGAATGGAAAGAGCAATTAATGGGGCCTTAGCCACTAGGGAAGTCCTCTCGATAAATTACCCCTGAACCAATATCAATTATTATGTTCCTTCCAACAACCAACTATACTCCTAAAATCGATTAATGAAATTTACAAACACATGTGGCAGTCCGTGGATTCGAATCCAGGATGCTCACACCGAAAATCAACACCTTATGCATCAATATGCATTGTATGAAAGTTTGCAACCAAACCCCCCAATATCTCCTTGAATCTTCTGCCCAAAGTGAACTTGACCGTGGCAGCCAAGCGAACAAACAATTAGAAACTCCCTATCACCTGTCCTCCAAAGTAACCTCCATAAAACAGGAGAATGTTCTATTTACTCCACAGTCAGGAATCCTTTTTTCATTACCCCAGCAGGCTATCTCCAAGCCAAAACTAAATATAAATAAACAAAGAACATCCAAGCCATCCCGGAGAAATACCCCTCATAATTTTAGTACAACTCCTGAACTCACAATCAATCGAAAACCTCACAACATCATGTTCCTACTGCCCCGAGAAGACAGCCACTTAGAGGTGAATTCCGGAAGCAAATCAGAGCTGAAATTAGTAATTTACAATGTAGTAATGGTCAAGATATGTTGCATTAGTGAATGTCACGTTATAAACAAACATTCTAATAAATATGCAATAATTGTTTTTCTGGCGCATAGTTGAAGCTTGACGACAGAAAACAGCTGGGAGAAAAGGAGTGTGTTGATTTGGCTAGCAGGCTTGTGATGTAGTTGGCGACCGGGAGAATTTGAAGACAGTAAACAAACCCATATAAATATAGGCGGGATGATGCCCTCTGTGACATTCCTTAATTAATAATGGGCGATCTGTGTGACTATATGGTATAATAATCTGTCTAGGGCAAGAGTGAATTATGCCAAAGTTCACTCAAAGCAATACAATATTTTGATTAATTTGGTTTTACTTGAAGCCAGACCAGACGTATTTTTTAGAAGCATCCTGGAAAGTTATTATTCATATTAGTGATAGGCCTATACATGAATTTGGTCTGAGCATCACACCCTTGCTGTAGCTTATACCAACTACCTCTCAAAGTATTCCTTTGCCTTGGGTATTAGAAATGTTTTTCAAAATACAATAATAATAGCCTAACATAGGGCCTAGGCCTATTTAACTCCAAATAGGCCTAATTAACGTATATGCAATATCAAGTTGTGAATATTCAGGTCTCCCCCAATCCATTTAGTAGGCTAGATACTTTAAATGATCTTGACACAACTAACCTAGAATTAATGTTATCCTAATTACATTCTGAAATACTATATATTAGCTCACAATGAGTATAGTTCTGGCTAAGTGTTAAAATTAAGATTTGCTTTGACTGACTTCTTCCAGTGGCATAGTTCTAATATCTACTGGATATACCCTAGGTGGTTTGGAATGCCATTAGGCTACGCTAACCCAAAATATTTTAAAGTTGTAGGCTAAGAGTATCTATTGGTTTAGTTAGGTTAACTCAAAAGATAGTTTCTTTCAGCCAAGCTAACCTAACCTAAAACCCCTTTATTAACGTTAATGTGTAAACAATAAATAATTAATTGCATGATTTGATGAGACATTAGGACAAGAGACTGAAACTGCACGTTTGTGTGGAGCAATCAGTCTTAAAATGATATGTATGTATGTATGTATGTATATAGCCAATTGTGTGGTAAACTATCAATGGAAGTTAAATATTACTAAGCTATAATGAATCAAATAAAATCAATCTAAATGAAAACTACTCTATATCTAAATTGAATTCAATCTGAAACAAGCTAATTTATATCCAAAGGTCTCACATAATAAATTTATATATAGGGTAAGGTTATAAGGGTTAATATTAGCCAGGAATTAACTCACCAATAGTTCCACGTGGTAATGAGGCAAGGGAGAACGTTTTACCCAATATGGTGGTGGACAATGGGGAACGAGACTTCGGTCCCAAGACTCGAGTCAAGTTAAAGAAAGAATAAATGATTACATGGGAATGGACATGAATAATATGCTTATCTATCAGTCAGTCATGATGTCGATGAGAGCGTCGTGATGGTGTAGCTGTGTGTATTGCTGTATGTGTATTGTGATTAGAGGCACAAAAGCACGATCAACTGAGGGCGGAAAATTAGATGTTAACTGGTTGGTGTTCGTGAAGGCTCTGGCGTACCTCAAAAGCACACCTTGCTGCCTTGGCAAACCGCCAGGAGCCCAAATTATCGTACTGCATTTAGGTTGCTCTATACGATAAATTATATTGATATATATGATAAATTCATATATACTACATAAGACCATGGCAATATTGCTTAATAGCATATTAGGCCTTTTATAACTTAACTTATTTACAATCTTATAATATACGATCTACTCGTCCTACGTCGTGCTGTAGGAGAGATCGTGACGTCACAGAGACATACGAGATCACAAAAGAGTCATATTCTATCGTATTTATACGATACACTCCCCCCACAAAAAAGACCTGAACCCCACCTTAAACCTAAAGTTGCCCAGAGGCTATCTTCTGACGCCACAAGTCAACGGCGCCAGCAGCAGCGCGTCTGGGACGCGTCCCGGTCCGAGAATGATCACCATCAGTAAGAGGTGAGTCGTACCTTTGAGAATCCTCGGACCCAGCAATAACAGGTGGAGCGTCAGATTGCAATGCAGAATCGAGCTCCAAAGCGTACAAACGTGCGATAGGACGAACAGTAGTTCCAGTGGCTGTCTTCAATAGTGCCACCCGCTCTACAGAGTCTGCCCCCTTGTATACCTCAAACCCCCTTGTGTTCCCCACAAACGTTTACTGCTAAAACTAAAAGCGCATGGAATACAAGACGGTGTGTTGAAATGGATAGAAAATTGGCTCAGCGACAGAAAGCAAAGAGTAGTCATAAACGGTAAGGCATCAAAATGGACCAATGTAAGTAGCGGGGTACCCCAGGGATCGGTACTAGGACCAATTCTCTTTCTAATTTACATCAACGACATAGATGAGGGTCTCACCTGTACAATCTCAAAATTTGCTGACGATACAAAAATTGCAAATAGCGTACTCTCGAAAGAACAAGTTGACGATATGCAACACAATCTAGATAAATTGTCATGTTGGGCCCAAATTTGGCAAATGAGTTTCAATGCGGATAAATGTAAAGTACTACATATCGGATACCTAAATGAGAAAGCAAACTATTCGATGAATGGCACTCAGCTTAAGAATGTAAACAGAGAAACCGATCTGGGAGTAACAATATCGAGTAACCTAAAACCGAGTCAACAATGTTCAGAAGTTGTTAAGAAGGCAAACAAAATAATTGGCTTTATAGGCAGGTCATTTGAGCATAAATCCAAAGAAGTTATCCTAACCCTTTACAATTCCTTAGTCCGCCCTCTTCTGGAATACTGCGTTCAATCCTGGTGCCCTTATTACCAAAAAGATATAAACAAGCTAAAACGAGTTCAACGTAGAGTTACCAAAATGATACCTAGCCTAAAGAACAAACCATACGAAGAGCGTCTTAGAGAATTAAATCTATTTCCTTTAACCCAGCGCAGATTAAGAGGCGACTTAATTCAAGTGTTCAAAATCATCAAAGGCATCGACAATATGAACTGTAGTAAGTACTTCACTATCGACCAATCTAATTACACGCGAGGAAACGGTTGCAAAATTATTGGTAAATCTTTTAACTCGCACGAATCTAAGAATTTCTTCTTCAATCGAGTTGTCAACTTGTGGAATGGGCTTCCCCGAAACGTTATAGACTGCATCACCGTTGATTCATTTAAACTCCGCCTAGACAAATATCTCGCATCAAACCCGCGACTGACTGCGTTTGTAAATGAATAACTTTATTTTATCCCCCCCTCAGTTACTAACCCATCTGTCCCCTACTAACTTCCTAATCCTGCCACGGACATTAGTTCCAGGGCAGTAATTCCCTTTCCAATGTTCCCTTACCCACTCTAAACCACTGTTTGGACACTTGATCCTCAGTGTTTTGGAGGACAAGCAACCTAGAAGGGTCACTGGATCTGTTGTTGCTTGATTTCCTTTGTACTCCTTTGTACTCCTTTGTACCTCCAATACGCGGCCTAATTTCCAGTATAAACGAGGACTATCTTCTTTAATTAAAACAACTTCGCCAACTGTAGGTGCCGTTGGTCTACCAGAGGGAGTAACACTCCTTTCCCTCAATGCTAGCAGATATTCACTAATCCACCGTTTCCTAAAATCCTCGATTATCCTGGATATATACTGGTATCTCTTAGACACCGCTACCTCAGAGTACAACGAGGGATCCTCTAACTCTACTATGGACTGAAAATCAGATGGAAACGCAGTCAATGGTTTCCCATATAGCAAGTGAGCTGGTGTTAATGGTAGTGGTTCTTGCAGGTCGGTTTACACATATGTAAGCGGGCGATCATTCACGACTGCCTCTATCTCTGTGAGGACTGTTGTCAACTCACTCTTCTTTAACCCGTTGAGACCCAGCGTCGCACGTGTTGCGTCGGCAGTCTTTGATCACCAACTCCCAGCGACGCATCACGTGCGTCCGACATATAAAAAACACTTACGTGGCTCGTAAGGTAGGAAATGGCGGGAGAATAGGAGGGGGAGGTACCGTAGTGTGTGGGGGAGCCGGGCCAGTAGGTGTGAGCGGGCCGAGACAGCCGCGCGGCTGGTGGTGGTGGGCTTAGTGGGGATAGTTTACACCCCTAGTTTACCGCCACTTTGAACCTTCATTACTCCGGTCGTATGGGAGCTAGAGGCTTGAGATTTATGTGAGATACTCCTTAGGATGTATGCCGTACAATGCCATACTCAGTTTTTACCCTAGTGCTCCCGGGCGGGTGGTCATGCGGGGGAGACGAACTATTGAAACCCCCCCCCCCCCCCCCCCCCCCCCGCCCCCCAAATGACCGAAATGATTTTATTTTTATTTGTGTGTTCATTTCTCACCATTCTCTTCCATTTTGGGTCAACACATTTGTTTGAAGCTCCCCCCCCCCCCAACCCCCCACCGGCCCCCCCCCCCAAAAAAAAATGTCAGAGGTGATTTTTTTTTGTTTTTTTTTTCATTTCTCATCCTTGTCTTCCATTTTAGCAAACAAAAAAAATAAGTGAAAATGGCTTGGGACTGGGGTGAACAAAATATTATAACTAGCCGGGGCTCAACGGGTTAATAGAGCACGTCCTACAACCGCTCTGAGTCCTGACTTTACTATGCCGACACATCGTTCCCACATTCCACCAAACCAAGGTGCCTTAACTGGAATGAACCTCCATTCGCACTTCTTCTCTCCCAAAAAAGTGATGACAGTAGGATCACTACTCATATCCTTTAGATATTTTGATGCTTGGACATAAGTGGGAGCATTGTCGCTAAGAATGAGTTGAGGGAATGAACGACGGGCACAAAACCGTCTGAACGCCAGCATAAATTCTTCGCTAGACATATTATCACATAGTTCTAGGTGTACCGCTCGAGACGTCGCACAGGTAAACAATAATATATAAACCTTTAAATGCTCCCTCGTCTTCAATGCCCCTGTGTAATCTAATCCTACCGCTTGGAAAGGTTCTACGTGCTTTACACGGCATTCAGGTAGAGGTGGAGCTGGTCCAGTTGCATATGGTTTACCCTTTAGTCTCTGGCATATTACACACTTTCTCACTACGCGTCGAGCTACTTGTCGAACTCTGGGTATCCACCATGTGAGACGTAAATTTGATATAATATGACATACCCCGTAGTGTTTTACTTCCCTATGTGCACGTATGATCAATAGATCAGTAACGTGATGTCTTGTTGGCATAAGTATAGGTCGGTTTGTGCCGTCTGGTACACCCGACCACTTCAGGCGACCCTCACACCTGATGAGGCCATTGTCTAGGTGCAACCTTAGTTGACGCACTATATTAGGCATTAATGTCTTATTCGAGCCTTTCAAGGATTCTAATTCATTGGAAAAGGTTTCTACTTGAACCCATTTGAACAAAGTTACTTCAGCTGCTTTAAATTCACGAGCATCAATGTTGTGACCCCTGTTGCAGAGTTGGCCCGTTACTTTAAGCTTGAGATTGGATACATATCGCAACACCCAAGCTACAACTCTGACTAGTTTATTATAGTCACCGAATCTTGCCCACTCTATGATAGGACCCGGTGGCTCATTTGGTTGGGCTGTAACTGCCACTGTTTTCAGTGGCAGAAGTCCCTCACCAACAGCATGCCATATCGTCCATTCACTTTCATGGAGCAGCCACTTTGGACCATGCCACCACAATTCGGACTTCATTAACTGGCTAGCCGTTATACCCCTAGTTGTGAGATCACTAGGGTTTTCTTTTGTATTTACATAATGATAAGCAACGTCTGGCAAAAGGGCTCTAATCTCATCTACCCTATTCCGCACATAAACTGGCAGAGACTTCTTGCTATGTATCCAGTTGAGTGCGACCTGACTATCGCACCATACATGAACGATTTCAATATTTAATTCGCTCTCGTATGCTGCGCGTACATGTTGCACCAGACGTGCTAATAGCAGCATGGCAGTCAATTCCATTTTAGGGATAGTTACCTTTTTAACCGGGGCTACCTTGGCCCGGGCTGTAACTAAATGTGCCCCAAATGAAGTAACAACATATATGGCTATGCCGTGGCGCTAGCATCGCAAAACGTGTGTAACGTAACGTCACCGAACGCCGCCACTTTACGAGGTATAGGTTTAGTACATAGGATGGCATATTCATTCAACAACAATGTCCCTTGGTCATTCAGGTCCTCGGGCAAACTGTCATCCCATCCTATTTTACGTCTCCAAACTTCCTGCATTAGAATCCTAGCTCATGGTAACGGGTAATGCTAGACCCAAAGGATACAAAAATTGCGCAACTTTGCTCAACAGACTTCTTTTTGTGTGCGCTCCTGTCTGCTGAGCAAAAGACCTTGTTTGAAAAGTTAGTATGTCATGTTTAGGTTGCCAGATCATCCCCAAATTTCTGGACTTTTCCTGGTTAAGAGATGCCGTACCATCCACCTGTATTAAACTCTGAAGATCTTCACTATTAGTAACCCACTCGCGGAGAAATAGATGTGCATCCGCAAACAATCTGCGTGCTTGCCAGTATGCATATAACAAATCATCTTGACTATCGCTAGTACCCTGCAAATTGTCAATGTATAATCTGCGAGATAGTTTACTTGTGTCCTCATTAGTGTCAGCTAGATGTTTTCTGATTGTGGCATTTAACAAAAACTGCGAGCAAGTGGCCCCAAAGAGTACAACCCGAAAACGGTGGGAAAATTATGGGACTTTCAGAGTCGCTAATGTCGCCGAACCAAAGAAAGCGGGTAACATCTCTATCTTCCTCCTTTAGCTTGACCATCAAGAATGCCTTCTCGATGTCACTGGTATAGGCATACTTCCCCAGCCTAAACCGCAATAGATGTTGGGATAGGTCCGACACCATGGACGGACCTGTCAACAGGCAGTCATTTAGACTGGGTTGTTGTCCTTGGTGGGCAGAACAGTCATACACCACCCGTATTGGTGTGGTGACGTTGTCTTTATTTACCCCATGATGGGCCAGATAGTTCTTACACGGTTCCTTGACATCGACTCTCTCTATAAAGCCCCTATCCTCATAACTCCGAAATACATCGTCATACGCCTGGCGCATGCTCGGTTCGTTAGACAATTTCTGCTGCAATGCGCGCAAGCGACCTAATGCCAAACCATAGTTGGTAGGCAGGCTTATCTCACTGTTCTTCCAGGGTAAACTAACTTTATATTGCTTGTCTGAGGCACAGTAGCACACAGACTCGTCAAACCTTTGTAGCGCAACTTCCGAGTCATAATCAGTCTCCATAGGATTAATGCCTATGTGATCCAATCTCCACAGTCGTTCCAGGTCGAACTCGGCAGCCATCTTAGGGTCACTAGGTTGGGAATCCTCCCTTCCCAACTCCTCTGCCGCGGTTACATTGACTCTATATATCGAGACCGTGTCGACCAGAACCTTTGACTGTGTAGTATGCACCTTTCCGCTCATGCAGTATCCAAATTTAGTGGGGATTAAAATTACACCACACATCTTTTTAAATCCAGGGTATACTACTTCATAATAATGATCCACACCAAGTAGAATATGCACCTCACTCTGATTTCCCATGGGATCTGACAAGTTAACCCCCTTTCTACGTAATGCGTGTTCCACCTTCTTCACACCCACAGATACATATTCTGGTAGGGTGTCTACTACGATACAAGTCATAAAGTACCGGTTTTTACGATAGAAATATGAAATCTCCGCTATCTCGTAGTCTTGTTTATCAGTAACCCATGTGAAGCCCTGTAATCGAAGAGTCTCAGCCCCTACGATTCGGTGCTTCAATCCCACTAGTACGGACCTCTTTATAAAGGAACGTTGAGATCCTTGATCTAGAAGTACCCGACAAACTTTGTTAACACCTTAAGAGCGGCCTATGCGGTTTATTTATATGTACCGCCCAGCGGGGTGTTTTTAGCCAAAATAGGGCTGTTTACGTGATCATTTTCATGCCTAAATAAGACCCAGAACGTAAAACAAGTATCTATCCCTGAAAGGGCATAAACAGAGCTTTCGAATGACACCATAACGATCCTTTTATGATGGCTAGTTTTCTTGCAATAACCGTGCAACGCGAGTGCAAAAAGCATGTAATTAGCCACTTTCCCGATACAATTCCTTATATAGAGAGGGAGGAGGGAGCTGGGATTCGTGTCAGTATGTTCGCCGCGGTGGTCTGGAGCAGTCATACGCTCGCTACTCTCCTGCCACCACTTGTCTCTCTCTCTCAGCAACATTACGTGCTGAAATTGCCACTCGACCTATGTCGAGCGCCGCCACATAGTCCAGCTTTATTTAACTCGACTTATGTTGCTCGCCGCTAATTAAGGGTTAATGTTATTACCTTCCATGGGAATCTGTATTGTGGGCAATATAGTGGTGTCTTGCATGCTACCTAGTGCCACAGTTGTAGTACCCTCATTATTGACGTCTTTGACTTTATCTGCTGTAGGACACAGCTTATCAAAGTGATGTCCTTTGCAGTGGCGACAGGGCCTTAAGTATGTAGCAGTACATTGTCCCTGCTTACCATGTTCTTTACTTAGACAACCTACACATAGCTTCAATCTTTTCGCCTGTGCTAGTTTTGTCTCATTTGTTGGGTATTTTACGCAGAAACTCCATTTATGATTGTTGTTACATAGCTTACATAGAATCTGAGCAGGTTTCTTATACGCACCCTCTTTCTTTTCTTTAGTCCCCACTGTCATGCTTATTGTTCCCCTCTTCTCCACATTCTCACTCCCTCCCGACACATACATTCTCCCTTTGTTCAACTGTAGATTATTGATCTCCTTACTGAACTGAGTTTTGAACTCCCCCAGCTCAAATGATCTTACCTTATCAAGTATTGCCATAGGAAGCTTCTGACGCAAGATAATGACTATCATTTCCTGCATGGTAAGCCCTAGGGTGTCTAGCGATCGAGTATGGCACTCCATATTTGCCCTGAAGTTTGTCAACTCATCAACCTTATACTGTGGTTCTGCGAGCCCCAACAAGGCAACGACATGGGCCATCTTCAACTGCTCTCTATCCCCGTATGTGGACTCTAATAAGTGTACCGCTTCAAGATAACTACCACCCACTACTGCAAACCCCTCTATTAAATGTAAGGCCTCTCCTTCCATTTGTCCCTTCAGATAGTGAAACTTGCGGACATTATCCAAAGAGGATTCATGAACCGTAGATCGAAATACGTCCCAAAAAGCTAACCACTCGGTTAACTTGCCCCCAAATGTAGGAAGATTGAGCTTTGGGAGGTGTACAGTATGTTTTGGGTCAGCCCTTCTATGGGCCTCATTATCGCCTCCCTTCTTACTCGCGACAGCACGCTGTAATAGGTACTTCGCTCTAAAGACAGGTTCGTCATAGAGGGCGCGATTATCACACTCTGTAACTATCTCTTCCTCCTCTGTCATGTCAGCCACAATCACCTCACTCAGAGCCGTAATACGACTGTGGGTAACCTGGACGTTTTCTAATCTAGCCTCCAATTCCTCTAGTTCAGCAGTAGTGATGAAAGTGTTGACGTCCACAATTAGCCTATTTAATACTCCCCGAAGTCCCGCCCTTTGATTTTTAGGGGCTTTGATCAGCACCCCACTAGACGGTGTCTCTTTATCGTTTTTATCCATTTTGCATGTGAGCCTATAGGCTATGTATCTAAATGTTACGTTACAAAAACAACGGCCAAATAATAGTCTAATTAAGAGACGCCAACCGGCGGACTTCTATGTTATGGAGAAAAAATAGTACACTAAATAGCAATACCTACTAATGGATCATATTGAACAAGAAAAAAAATGTTAGGTCAGGTCATATGTCACAGGAAGTCTGAAACGGAAAAGAAAATTATTGGGGAAAGATGATGGGTGGGATGCAGAACTTGGGCAGGTGCAACGATGTGACCCTGCATTCCGGCTCTAACCATCGCTTGGCTAGCCTTGCCAGTTTATCATAGAGTTGTTCCTGCATCCTGTTATATGTCCCCTTGTTCATTGCCTTAAAATCCCTTACTGGTAGCTAATTCCCGGGTCTGGGCACCAATGTGGTAAACTATTAATGGAAGTTAAATATTACTAAGCTATAATGAATCAAATAAAATCAATCTAAATGAAAACTACTCTATATCTAAATTGAATTCAATCTGAAACAAGCTAATTTATATCCAAAGGTCTCACATAATAAATTTATATATAGGGTAAGGTTATAAGGGTTAATATTAGCCAGGAATTAACTCACCAATAGTTCCACGTGGTAATGAGGCAAGGGAGAACGTTTTACCCAATATGGTGGTGGACAATGGGGAACGAGACTTCGGTCCCAAGACTGGAGTCAAGTTAAAGAAAGAATAAATGATTACATGGGAAGGGACATGAATAATATGCTTATCTATCAGTCAGTCATGATGTCGATGAGAGCGTCGTGATGGTGTAGCTGTGTGTATTGCTGTATGTGTATTGTGATTAGAGGCACAAAAGCACGATCAACTGAGGGCGGAAAATTAGATGTTAACTGGTTGGTGTTCGTGAAGGCTCTGGCGTACCTCAAAAGCACACCTTGCTGCCTTGGCAAACCGCCAGGAGCCCAAATTATCGTACCGCATTTAGGTTGCTCTATACGATAAATTATATTAATATATACGATAAATTCATATATACTACATAAGACCATGGCAATATTGCTTAATAGCATATTAGGCCTTTTATAACTTAACTTATTTACAATCTTATAATATACGATCTACTCGTCCTACGTCGTGCTGTAGGAGAGATCGTGACGTCACAGAGACATACGAGATCACAAAAGAGTCATATTCTATCGTATTTATACGATAAATTGAACCCTATTAACCAATCCATTTAATCTAATATTAACTATCCTCTCCTATACCTAACCCAATCTTATCCTATCTTCCCATAGGTGGTGACCTCTTCTTATAGGTTTACCCGCTGGTTTCAGTAAATTGAACGAAGCCTATTCAAGTCACTACACCAAGATAAGTACATGTTTTGGGAATTAGGCCTATTTGTATGTGTTAGGGGTGATGTTCTGGCTCCAGGCTCCATTTACATACATTAAACAAAAATAAAAAATTAGTAGCTTCATGAATAACTTTTATATGGATCATTGATATATAGCCTAGTGTTTCTGAAATAGTGCTGCTGCAAACTTTATAATGTTTTGTATTGGCATATCGACGAAAAGTTACAAGGCCTAACTAGCAAAATAACATGAAAATCTGATGTTTGAGTCACGTCTATGGTGTTTCGTCGGCGGCCGGGGGGGGGGGGGGAGGGGGGGGGGGGCTTCATAGGCCCTTAATTATCAACACCTCGCCCCCCCCCCCACCACTTTTTAAAAGTCCTGGATCCGGCACTGTTCTAGAATGTAGGCCTAACTGTATTTCGAAATTTATAAATGTAAGCATCTCATACCAAGGTAATAATGACGAAGTGTCTAGCCTAGTCTATGTAAGCATCTCAAAACAAGGTAATAATGACGAAGTGTCTAGCCTAGTCTATGTAAGCATCTCAAACAAGGTAATAATGACGAAGTGTCTAGCCTAGTCTATGTAAGCATCTCAAAACAAGGTAATAATGACGAAGTGTCTAGCCTAGTCTATGTAAGCATCTCAAAACAAGGTAATAATGACGAAGTGTCTAGCCTAGTCTATGTAAGTATCTCAAAACAAGGTAATAATGATGGAAGTGTCTAGCCCCTAGTCTAGCCTTGATCATTACGGTAAACCTTGTGTGACGTAATTTACCAAACCCTTTTATACAGAGCGTCAACCACATCCCCATCAGAGACAATCCAACCACGAACCACATGGCTAATTCTCAACTCCCAAAGTATTTCCAAATTAATTGATGGTTGAAGGAGGGAAGGATGGTCCGCTGGGGAATCTCAATTTTCGTCAGCTGAGAATGTCCTAGTAAATACAGACTCATAAGGGGATGCATACAATACACTGTGTAAATGATAAATCAGGAACCAGCACTTCATAATCATAATTTGTCCCCATTTTGTTAATCATAGTCAATAGAGGGACTAGGGATAGGGAGAATCTGGGAGACTCTAGCTCGTGTCATGTTTGTTGTGGTAACAGATGACGTCAGCAAACGATGCGCCTATCATCGTATCGGAAAATAGTTGCCTATTTGCTTTCGGGTATTGTTATTATTATAACAATTTTCATATGAATTATGTCTGACTATCAGTGTCTGATATATCTGTGGATATATCTTTGTCTATGTCTACTAAGTTGTTAGTGATTTATATAACATGTGCTGTCTGTGTATTTGTCTTCTTGTTGCAAGTGGGTCTAGTCTATTGTCTTGTTTGAGCAAAGGGACAGACGTAGTGTGTCTGTAATCATGTCTGATCCATCTTGCAGCTTTGTTTTGTATGGCCTCTAGTGTATTTATGTTATTGTCAGTGTGTGGATCCCAGAGGGTGTCGCAGTATTCTAAGTGTGGCCAAACAAGTGTTTTACGTGTAATAATTTTGATGTTTGCGTTACACTCACTGAGATTCCTGCGCAGGAAGCCTAGGGCCTTATTAGCCTTTGCTCTGATGCTGCTAACGTGCTTAGTCCACCTCATGTCCGCTGAGATGTGGACCCCCAAATATTTGTGGGAGGGAACATTTTCTAAAAAGGTTCTATGGAGTTTGTGGGAAAATGGGATGGTTTGGTCGAACGGGTGAAGCGGGTATGGTGAAATTTTTCAGTTGGCTTCCCACTCTTCAAGTGCAGTTAAGTCGTCCTCTAGTCATAGGCAATCGTCTCTATTAGTAATTGGTCTATAAACTAAGCTATCATCTGCGAAAAGTCTAGTAGTAGAAGTAAGCGATAGTGGAAGGTCATTTAAGTAGAAAAGGAAAAGTAGGGGAACCAGGACGATGCCTTGTGGGACCCCAGAAGTTACAGACACAGTAGAAGAATGAGAACCCTCGAGAGTACCACGTTGATTCCGATTGGTCAAGAAAGTCTTAATTCAGTGAAGACGTGGTCCTCGGATGCCATAATATTCTAACTTAGCTAACAGTCTTTGGTGGGGGTACTTTGTCGAAGGCTTTGGCAAAGTCTAGTACTATGGTTTGTTATGTTGTCTGCATAAGAGGCTGTGTGTATCTGGAGTGTGTGGGGTCTTGGTAGGTCGTGCATGTATAGATTGAAAAGTTTTAGTGATAAGACTGATCCCTGAGGGACTCCGTTTGTGACATTTCTGATGTTCGATGATTGGCCAGCAAATCTTACATGGGCACATCTGCCTGCTAGATAGTTGGCCAGCTATCTTTTTGAGTTATTGTGCATGTTTTTGTTAAGAATGTTATGTGCAAGGTTGTGGCGGGGAGCTGCATCAAAAGCTTTACGAATGGCAATTGTAACAAGAAGTGTTCTGTGTGGTGGCCTAGCTGAATTGATGCCATCAATGCACTTTTTGTGCAAAGTCTGTAAGAAGAATGTTTGTGGAGTGTAGTGGCCCAAAGCTGTGTTGTGATGTAGCTAGGGGAATGCGAGGTACGGTTATTTGTAATTTGAGGCGGTCGGTAACTTTTGAGGTTAGGTTAGGTTGTTTGTTTAGTTTAATGACAAAATATGGTTCTTTGGTAAGCATGTATTAACATTGTTAGATAATGGGTAAATAATAATTTGCACCTGTAATGACATATATAGGAATGATGTATGTGTCACAAAGATATTATATATGGCATAATTATCGAGGTAACTCCATTATATGATAAACTCTACCTTGACCGATTTTGTTTTCATATTTTCTTCGATATATAATTACTTGTCTGCATTTCGACAGTGTTTTCTCTAAGTAGGCATTACATGTGGCATCTTCTGATATCACTACCCCTCGGTCATGTTCTTGTGATTATCTTTTGATATCATTTGGACCAGCATAGGTTGTATTTGTTAATATTGATGCTGTCAGCTCCAGTAATTCAAATTTGGGTGTTTATTGGGAAAAGGCTCGCACCCTTATTGTTAATGTCTTTTCCTTCTGATTTTGAAGAATGAGTATTTTCATGATTTTAGTTATAATTCAAACGTTGGATACAAGATTAGTTGAGGACCCCCATCCCCCATGAATTATTGAAATAATTATCTATATTGCCAACAAGGGGTAGATAACGATTATACTCCATAATGAAGACGTTTGTAAACAGTGACGACGTCTGAGGGAGCTCTAAGAGTGATGGGACTGTCTTTTTCCAGTAATATCGGGTTTCATAAATTTAATGTGAGCACAATTATTCTCCCACAGTAGATTATACACAAGTACAGTATAAGGATTCCATAGACCTGCATTGCCCCTAATAAATTATTTATATTAAGGCGGCAAGGTTTTTCCAAATAATTATCCAAAGTTGCCATAATTGAATCAAATAAGCACTCCCAAAACAACATTGCCCCGGTTTGCCTATTGTCACAGTCCATGCACTCTCCAAACAACAGCTTCTTTCACTTTATAGGATTGTATTTTTGTTGTTGTTATGTTTTACATTGATATGTGGTATTCATCCTAATGATTTAAGTTTTTGTGTTTTGCGCATATACAGTATATATACAGTATATATATATATATATATATATATATATATATATATATATATAATTATATATGGAGGTAAAATCACAAATACGTGTGATCAAATTATGTAGTAAAACTCGCTAGGAAAATTGAAACAATGGAACACCAAGCTTTCGTCTATTCTCTCAAGACATCTTCAGGGTAATACAAGAAAACAGGGGGAGAGTGAGTCTTAAATACCCGTCCAAAATCATCTGTGAGTTGCTAACTAGCATATAAATACAAAAAGTGTTGCCAGCCTACTGCCTGTTGCCATATTTTTAGGAACATACTTATTTTATATACAAAATATATGTACAAATATATATTGAAATATGCCCAACAATACAGTCTAATCATATATACAATTTGATACAAATCAATGAACTGGCAGATCCCTTTCAAACTGTTATCGTAACTTATGTAAATATGAAGAAATACATATACAAGCATACTGTATACACACATACATTACATACATATATACAAGCATACTGTATACACGCATACATTACATACATATATACAAGCATACTGTATACACGCATACATTACATACTGCACTCTCAACCCACCACTACAACACACTCAAACAGTTTGCATCTAAGCTGCTTGTTCACCCACGACACAGAAACTTACTTCCACCAGACGCCCCTAGACCTACACGTGCAGCTCGTCATTTCAACACACTCCAACCAATAAGAGCAAGAACTGACAGATATAAAAATAGTCCTATCCCAACCATTGTTAATATTATTAATAATGTGTAATAACGGCCTGTCACACCATATATACGCGCCCACCTTTAATAATATATGCATAAGTGTGTGTGTGTGTGTGTATTAGAATATAATTATGTATGTATTTGCTTGAGTTTGTTTATGTATATGTGTATATATGTATCTATGTATGTGCAGTATATGTGTATGTATGTGTGCGTATATGTGTATGTATGTATGCGTTATTTATGTATATATATATGTGTATAGTGTATACTGTTTGTGGTTCGAGCCCGGCTGAGAGTATCAGGTAGGATAAGAGAAGAGCATATATGCATGTAATGTGCATATATTTATGTATATGTATGTCTGTGTGTATGTGCTGTCAATGGTTCGAGCCCGGTTGAGAATATAAGGTATATAATATATATATGTACTGTACGTGTATTTATATTTATATGGTCATATGCACATATGTATGTAAATATACGTACATATGAGCGAGAACATATTGCTCACTAGCGCAACTTCTGATTATAAATCTATGCATAAGCATTATCTATTATTAAGTGTTCGCGTATCTTCATCCATGTATTTCCACCCTTAACAATAGAACGCCCAGCTCTTCCATATTTCGCCTTCTGTCACACACACACACACACACACACACACACACACACACACACACACACACCTACCGAGGATTAACCTCCCATTGTAGTACCTGCACCCTCTTTACCTGACCTTACCAAAACAGTTTCTGTATGTATGTATGTTTGTGTGCATACGTGAGCGTTTGTGTATACGGCATGTGCACACTTACTGCATGTTCTTATGTTCCTATATATGTATGTATATGTATGTGCGCACGTACGTGTATATACGTATGTTCTGTATATGAGTAAGTAAATAAATGTGTATATGTACTGTATATCACTTACTCTCATGGTTATTTTATGATAATTTGTATTCTGCACATGCATCATTATCGTATTTATTTATTTTGTTTGTAAACTAAGCTTACCATCCTCATATCTGTACATCTCATGTTCATCCACTAAATTGTAAAATGTGTAATTTCAGCTCATGAGGCTGCCATTCTTTAATAGACCGTTTATTATTATTATTATTATTACATATATACAAGCATACTGTATACACGCATACATTACATACATATATACAAGCATACTGTATACACGCATACATTACATACATATATACAAGCACACTGTATACACGCATACATTACATACATATATACAAGCATACTGTATACACGCATACATTACATACATATATACAAGCATACTGTATACACGCATACATTACATACATATATACAAGCATACTGTATACACGCATACATTACATACATATATACAAGCATACTGTATACACGCATACATTACATACATACAAATACAAATGACATATATAAGAACAAAAGAAAATTGGGAGTCTGCAGAAAGCCGATTGGTCACACAAGGCAGATCCTTCCCACACCCAAACCTAATTATAAGGCCGAATTATAAGCCCAACTCACTAATACTATGGACCCTGGGGACTGACCTTCCCAAAATGGTCAGATCAACATACGGATAAAAGGAGTCTGTAGAAAGCCGAATAGCCCACACCTGGCATATCCCCCTCACAACTAAACAGTATTTAAATTATACATAAACACAAATACATGCACACACCTACATACACACACACATATACTGTATACATACATAAACATACATATATACAATAATTATTATAAAAACAAAATCACAGAAAATACATAGTGATCATCCCTCATGTGTATAGTATTAATAAGATACCTAACTATCTAATACTATGAGGATAGACCACACAAAAAGGGTCAGATGTCAAACTACAAGCTGTTTCAATCTATGATCTGGACATCTATTTCTAGCTCTTTTTATTTTATCATTTTCATTGAGGAGATTTAGCAGGATGTTATCTATTTTGTAAAGGCCATCATAATTTTAGATTCATAGTGTTTCTAAATTCTCTGATCAAGGCGGACTCGGCAAATAGTCTTTCATAATAGCAGCTTGACCAGTAGATCATCTTAGCCTCATCCCAATTTACATGATGGTTTTGTCTTTGTTTATGTTTAAAAATACCATTAGATTCTTGAGCTGACCTTACTGATTGTTTGTGTTGTTTAACTCTCACCTCTAATCTGTGGGAAGGATCTGCCTTGTGTGACCAATCGGCTTTCTGCAGACTCCCATTTTTCTTTTGTTCTTATATATATCATTTTAATTTGTTTGTATGTAATGTATGCGTGTATACAGTATGCTTGTATATATGTATGTAATGTATGCGTGTATACAGTATGCTTGTATATGTATGTAATGTATGCGTGTATACAGTATGCTTGTATATATGTATGTAATGTATGCGTGTATACAGTATGCTTGTATATATGTATGTAATGTATGCGTGTATACAGTATGCTTGTATATATGTATGTAATGTATGCGTGTATACAGTATGCTTGTATATATGTATGTAATGTATGCGTGTATACAGTATGCTTGTATATATGTATGTAATGTATGCGTGTATATAGTATGCTTGTATATATGAATGTAATGTATGCGTGTATACAGTATGCTTGTATATATGTATGTAATGTATGCGTGTATACAGTATGTTTGTATATATGTATGTAATGTATGCGTGTATACAGTATGCTTGTATATATGTATGTAATGTATGCGTGTATACAGTATGCTTGTATATATGTAATGTATGCGTGTATACAGTATGCTTGTATATATGTATGTAATGTATGCGTGTATACAGTATGTTTGTATATATGTATGTAATGTATGCATGTATACAGTATGCTTGTATATATGTATGTAATGTATGCATGTATACAGTATGCTTGTATATATGTATGTAATGAATGCGTGTATACAGTATGCTTGTATATGTATTTCTTCATATTTACATAAGTTACGATAACAGTTTGAAAGGGATCTGCCAGTTCAAATGATGTGTATCAAATTGTATATATGATTAGATTGTATTGTTAGGCATATTTCAATGTATATATATGTACATATATTTTTTATATATAATAAGTATGTTCCTAAAAATATGGCAACAGGCAGTAGGTTGGCAACACTGTTTGTATTTATATGCTAGTTAGCAACTCACAGATGTTTTAGGACGGGTAAGGGTGGCAACACGCTCTGGTTAGGCATAGGAATTCTGAGGAAAACATCTACCTCATAGTAGGTAGATGTGCTAGGTATAGGACAAAATACCTCAGAATTTAGGTAGGCAGAGGGCCAGTTGGTTTGTTGAATTTGTTCAAGTCTACAATGTACAAAGATGGCAAAGGTTAGGATAAAACGTAAGAACACAAGCGACCCCAGGAACAAGCAGACGTTCCTTCAGTTGACTGCCGACAAGCTGATCCGCTCAACGGCCATTCGGGAAGCTAATGGTCATCTGATCGTCTCCACAGCCACTGACAAGGACGCAGAAAAGCTACTCGCCTCATCACTAGCATCCGAACTAGAGAGACATGGCTTCACCACAATCACACCACCAGCACTAACAGCAAAAAGAAGCATCATTTGCACCAAAATCGACCCACTCCTCTACGAAAAGAAAGAAGATGAGCTCATTCAAGAAATCGAACGGGTGCAAAGCTGGGCAAAAGTCAAACAACTAGCAAAGTTTGGTATGCACTTCGTCAAAATACAATTTGACGAAGTGGATATGGCAACAAAAGCGAAAGATGGGCTAAAGCTTTTCAACCTAACTATCCCGGAATGGAACATCCAAGAGGAAATATATACACATCGAGACCTGCATGCGCTGTTACGAGCTGGACGACCACAGGACATACAACTGCAAAAACAACAAGGACTACCATATATGCTCAGAATGTAGTGAAATGGGCCATACATGGAACAACTGCGAGGCGACCAACAAAACATGTATTAATTGCAGAGGAGACCACCGAACTCTAGCAATGAAATGCCCCAAGAGGAAGGAACTCGTAAAAGAAAAACAAAAAGAAAAAAGACAACCACAAACCTACGCCCAAACTACAACCACACAAACCCATCAACAAGGAAACACCATCAACCACCCAGCAAACACCAGACAAACCACCACCACCGCACCTGATACACAAACAGAATCTGCTCAAATCTACATGGCCATGATTCTGGACGCACACTTGGACAACGCCACCGGTATTGATACCTTCAACAACTCGCTAACACTAACTTGTCAGCTAAATAATATAAAGCCAATCCAACTGAGAGACTATACCCCTTTTCAGTCAGAAAAAGTACTGAACAAAATGGGAGAAAAAGCTGATGGGTACATAAATATCACCCAGGTAGTTCAAGCACCGGAACAACAAGTAACTCAAGAGGAAAACTTACCCATCGCACCAGAAACACCGGAATCAGCCGAATATGAAGAACCCAAAGAAGATATGCAAGAATCAACCACTGTAACGCAGACAAATCTCCCAAAAACAACAAACAAACCAAACACACGCGCCACGGCGGGTAAAACAAACACGGACAAACAAGACTCCATCTTCGTGGCTACCCAAAATGAATACAAAAACACCGCTACCACAGACCAACTCGTCAGGGACATCAAACAAGGAAAAGCAGAAGTATTTATCGGGATAGGCGATGCTGAAGAAAAATATAGAAAAGTTACTGCAGAAAAAGGAATCGAACATCTAAACAAGTTTAAACACCACTCGCACCTCTACTCAGGTCTAAAAGTAATGAAAAAAAGTGACTTAGTATTTTCAAACAGTAATAAATAATGGACACATTAGTGATCATGCAACATAATGTTTTAAATTGGAGCGGACGAAAACACACACTATGTAACTTGTACATGAATATAGACCCTCACATAATCCTAATTAACAGCCACGGAGTACATAATGATGCCTCACTTAAAATCCCAGGATACAAAGTACACAAGAAAAACGAATCAGATAGACACATAGACGGTACAGCTATTGCAATAAAAAGCAACATTAATCATAGAATACTAGATGACTTCATATCGGACCTACTAGCTGTCGAAATTCAAACAGTAACTGCCAAAATTATCATAGCAACAGTGTACCTTCCCCCTAGTAGGCCTTACCTCCCCACACCAGACTTCTACAAACTGTTCAGGCAAAACACACCGGTCTACCTCATTGCAGACCTAAACGCCAAACATAACACACTGAACACACAAACACAAAATACAGTAGGGAAACAAATAGGTCAGTTAATAATGGATGGAATCATAAGATACGTAGGGCCACACTTCCCAACCTATCATTCCCATAACTCCTCCACCACACCCGACATAGTCCTAACGAACCACAAAACCTACCATAACCTGCACCTCTCTCCAGGTCCACTCACCACCAGCGATCATATACCAATAATAGCTAAAATATCAACCTCACCCATCATTACCCCAATACCACCTAGACCTAATTTTGCACTTGCGGACTGGGACTCCTTTAAAACTGACATCAGCACCAAAATGCAGAACAACACCACACTCAATGAAGGAACAACAGCTGACATAGACGAGACTCTAACAGACTGGTACAACACAATAACAGACAACATAAGAAAACATATACCGACAACAAACTACAGAAAATTAACTAACACAAGACACAGTCCAGAAACACAAAATCTACTTGTACAATATACTGCGCTCAGACAACAAGCACAAAATCTAGGCTGGACTAACCAACACTACAGACGATACAGGGACATACAGTACAGACTACAAATAAACCTAACACAAGAGTGCAATGACCAGCGGAGTACAAAAATAACTGAAACTGCCGACACATACAAAGACTCAGCTACTTTCTGGAGAAAAATTAGGGCACTGCAAGGACACGACACTCACGACGTAGACTACTTGATTAATAGCCAAGGACAAAAAATATACCCTCCCAGACTACAGGCAGAAATACACAAAAGACACTGGGAGACAATACTAAATGACAATGATGACGTCATGCCTCAAAACAACGACATCAGCGACTTTATGCAAAGACATATCAACAGAACAACACCATACCAAACAATTGACTTAAGTAGATTTGATGACTATAATATACTTACCAGACCTATAACAGAAATAGAAATCAAAAACATAATTACAAAATCCAGAAAATCATGTCCTGGGAAATCAGGCATAAATAAAACGATTCTAACAAACCTCCCAGACATTTCTATAACAAGACTTAAACATATCTTCAATGCCACATTATCTCTAGGATACTTCCCCACCAAATTTAAAACCGCTATAATTAGACTAATACCAAAAGCAGGAAAAAACCCACACCATCCAGAACACCAAAGGCCTATTTCATTGTTAGAGGTCCCAGGTAAAATCCTAGAAAGAATAATAAATTACAGACTAAGGCAACATCTCACTGAGGAAAACCTGTACAACCCAACACAATTTGGCTTCAGAGAAGGTAGAGGCACAACACACGCCCTTGCTCTAACCACCGAAATTATAGCAAACAACAAAGCAAACAAACATCAGTGTAACTTAATCCTTCGGGATATATCTAAGGCTTTTGATAAAGTCTGGCACTTGGGGCTCAAATATCAAATATTACATCTTAACCTCCCTACCATAATCGAAAAATTCCTATGCAACTTCCTTAATAACAGAACAGCCAGAATAAAAGTAAAAAATACCCTAAGTGACAGTTTATCAATAACTTGTGGAGTCCCTCAAGGATCTGTCCTATCCCCTACTCTCTTCACGATATACACAAACGACACACCAACATCACTCACAGGCACAAACATTACATACGCAGATGACATAACACAGATAATAGGGTACCCGGGACAGTCTAGGGCGATGATGGCTAGACGTACACAAAGAGAAGCAGAGAGAAAAATAGATTTGAAGAACACTGGAAAATAAAAACAAACTTAAATAAATTCACAGTCCTACAACTTGCCATTCAAAATAAGCAACAAATTACGATAAATGGTAATATAATCGAAAACAAAAACAAAGGTAAAATACTAGGCCTAAATATAAGCACGCAAGGTTATATACAACATGTTACAGAAAGGAAAAAACTAGCCATTGCCGCACTAGTAAGGCTTTTTAGATTCAAAGAATTAACTACTAAAATCAAAACTCACTTAGTAAAAGCCACTGTACTACCCATCCTGGACTATCCACCCGTACCCACACACGCACTAAGCAACAATCAGTTAAGAAGACTACAAAAAATTCAAAATAAAGCCTTAAGATTTGCCACCAACCAACACTACCCATACACTATGACAACGCAGCAAATACACGAACATACAAACACACTTCCACTTAACGTCCGTCTCCACAAGCAGGCTACTAAAATATGGGAACGATTAGAATTGTTAGATGACCCAACTTTTAGAATGATAAGAGATGATGATAGGGATAAAATGTACTATCAGTGGTTTCCAAGTAGCCTACATTCACTGCAATATAACAACGCTCAAGTGCCTGCCCCTATATACTAAATAGGCTACTAAGCATGTCGAATTTAAGTGTCAATATTGTTTATAAACTCAACTGACAATCCAACAAATAAAATCCTCGAATCTAGCTAAATCATAAGTGACAACTGTAGGCTATACAATTAGGCAGGCCAGTATAGTATAAGTATAATTAATAACATTTTAGGCTACTTAGCTAGTAATAATTTTAAGACACAACTATCACTGATTGTATAGGCTATGAAAAACTAAACATGTATTTAGCTAGCTCCAAAAATGCATGTTCAAAATAAATAAATAAATACAATAATAATAATAATAATAATAATACTACAACGAAAAATGTATAATGTGTGACACCAATGTATTATAAATAAAGCGAAGTGGTATGCCCACTAACTTTTATGCCTCCCACACTTGCTTCATCTTTCCCTCTTTGCCTCTCACATAAAACCCTCTCCTCTCACCCACCTTTCCCTAAAAAAAAAAAAAAAAAAAAAAAAAAAAAAAAAAAATCTTGTATTACCCTGAAGATGTCTTGAGAGAATAGACGAAAGCTTGGTGTTCCATTGTTTCAATTTTCCTAGCGAGTTTTACTACATATATATACAGTATATATATATATATATATATATATATATATATATACCGGTATATATATATATATAATATTATACACATATACAGTATATATAATTATATATATATATATATATATATCTATTGCTGACGCCGCAATCCCCGAAGGTGTGGCCACGAACGAACCGCCCCCATGCACCTCTTTCCCTGGTCAGTCGACGCCCCTCCCCCCAACCAGCACCGCCTTCGTTCATATACTTCCTCACTCCATCCTTCCAACTCTCTTTCGGTCTACCTCTCCCTCTCTGTCCCTCCGCCTCGCTCTCGTACACCCTCTTAGTCATTCTCTCGCTTTTCATACGTTCCATATGGCCGAACCATCTCAAGTTGTTCCTTTTCACACTTTCCAGCACATCTACCTCCACACCACACCTCCTTCTTACTTCCTCATTAGTCTGTCTATCCCTCCATGTAACTCCGCACGCACTTCTTAGGTAATAAATTTCCACTGCTCTCATTCTTGGTCTGAGTCTCTTCTCAAACGTCCATGCTTCGCTTCCGTAAGTCAGTGTCGGGATTACCACACTGTCATGCAAGGACTTCTTCACTTCCATACTGACCACCCTATTTCTTGTTACTGCTTTCAGCATTCCTACAACCCTCTTCCCCTGTTGTACCCTCTCCCGAACTTCTTCATCCATAGTCCCATCTTTACTCAACACACTGCCCAGATACTTAAAAGAGTTGACGATCTCCATAGCCTGACCGTTCAGCTTCACCTCACACTCTGTGACTTCACCCCTTTCGAAGACCATAACCTTGCTCTTCCCCGCATTTACCTTCAAATTCCGTTTTTCGCACAATGTTCCAAACTCATTTACCAGACCCTGCAATTCCCATTCATTATCACTCATCAGAACTGTATCATCCGCAAACAGCAGTTTTGGTAGCTTCCACTCATTTCCCTCCCTTTTCAGCAATACACCAACATCCACTGCTCTTGATAGTATTTCTTTCATGACTCCATCCATATATACAGTAAACAACCACGGCGACATCACACATCCCTGTTTCAAAGCAACATTCAGGTCAAAGAACTCGCTCTGCTCACTCTCCACACGTACTGCCGTCTTTGCACCCTCATACATGCTCTTCACTGCTTTCAGCAACTTGCCATCTACTCCGTATATTATAAGTGCTTTCCACAAACCTTCTCTATCCACTCTGTCATAGGCCTTCTCCAAGTCCATAAAGGCAACATACACCTTTTGTTTCTTCTCCATATATTTCTCCACAACACAATTCAGGGTAAAAATCTGATCTACACATCCTCTTCCCTTCCTAAAACCTCCCTGCTCGTCGCCTATCCATTTCTCCGTTCTCACTCTCACTCTCTCACATCACTACCCTACTGTATACCTTCCCTACTACGCTTAGAAGACATATTCCTCGGTGGTTACCACACACTCCTCATTCCCCTTTACCCTTATATAGGGGGACTATTATGCCAGTCTTCCAGTCATCGGGTGCACTCCTCTTCTCCCATGCTTGTTTACACATTTTCCATACCCATTCGATCACAATCTCACCACCATACCTCAACATTTCCCCATTTATTTATATTGTTTAGCTTATTCAGTACCGTAAGACCTTGTTATTGTGGCGCCATGTTTGATTAATTAATCAATTTTCTAAATCAATATTGCCCCATTTGCCATTCTTTACACATTTCAAAAATTGCCTGTTTTTTTTTTTCTGTTTACAGATTCCTACAATGACGTTCTGTTGCTGCTTGGTGAGTGTTTTATCGAGTTTCTTGTCGATTGTGGTAATTGTAAGGGTTAATTATAACCTACAATGTTCGTATGTTCATAATATTTCATTACGTAGGAAGTGCCATTTTAAGAACAAAAATAAATGAATTATGAATCACTGCTTCTTTATTAAGTATACAGTAACTATATATACAGTATATATATATATATATATATATATATATATATATATATATATATATATATATATTACCTCTGTCATAGGCTTTCTCAAAGTCCATAAAGGCAGCATACAACTGTTGTGCCTTCTCCAGATATTACTGAACAACATATTTCAAGGAGAACTTCTTGTCTTTACACCCTTTTCCTTTCACTACTCCTTACACTACTCCATTAGTTTTTCAGAACGCCCCAGCCAGCAATCCCTCAACGACAAACGTAATGAAGCCATAGAACTCTTAAATTCTGATCTAAATACTATTTCCAATTGGGGCAGAGAAAACCTTGTTAACTTTAATGCTTCCAAAACCCAATTTCTCCATCTATCTACCCGTCAGGATCTCCCAGCGGACTATCCCTTATTCTTCAGCAATACAAAAATCAACCCTTCATCTTCTCTCAATATTCTTGGTGTCTCTTTTTCTTCTGCTCTCATTTGGAAGGACCATATTACCAGTCTTGCTAAGGCAGCCTCCCAGAAGCTGGGTGTGCTCAACCGCCTTAGGGGGTTCTTTTCCCCTGCACAGCTTCTTGCTCTGTACAGGGGCATAGTGCACCCTTGTATTGAGTATTGTTCACATGTGTGGGGAGGTTCCTCTCACACCGCTCTCCTAGACAAAGTTGAAAGGAAGGCCTTTCGTATCATTAACTCCCGTCCACTCACCAACTCTCTGCAATCTCTCTCTCTCCGCCGCAATGTTGCATCTCTCTCGCTATTCTATCGCTACTATAATAATCAGTGTTCCTCAGAGCTATCCCAGTGCATACCACCTCCTTTACGTAGGGCACGTGGTACCCGTCTTGCAACTCAATCCCACCCCTACTCTGTGCAACTCTCCAACCCAAGAGTGAAACGTTACTCTCAAACTTTCTTCTACTCAACAGCTGAGCTCTGGAACTCTCTCCCAGAATCAGTCTTTCCCTCTTCCTATGACTTAAATTGCTTCAAACTCCGTGTGTCCAGGCATTTTGGCTCGAACGTCCCTTGATTTTGGCCCTGTCACTCTTTCAACTATGGGGGAGGCACTCGCTATAGGCAGTTATGCCTTTTGCCTCCCTCAATCACATAGAAAAAAAAAAAAAAAAAAAAAAAATATACACTAGTTAGTGACCAGAAAAACATATTGCAGGTTGGTTTATGAAGTTTATGAAAGGAAAAGGGTGTAAAGACAAGAAGTTCTCCTTGAAATATGTTGTTCAGTAATATCTGGAGAAGGCACAACAGTTGTATGCTGCCTTTATGGACTTTGAGAAAGCCTATGACAGAGGCGATAGAGAAGGTCTGTGATAGAGAATATACGGAGTAGCTGGTAAGCTGCTGAAGGCGGTGAAGAGCATGTATGAGGGTGCAAAGATGGCAGTGTGTATGGAGAATGAACAAAGCGAGTTCTTCGATCTGAATGTGGGGTTAAAACAAGGGTGTGGTAATGTCCCAATGGTCGTTCAATATTTATATGGATGGAGTCATGAAACAAATTCATGGAAGAGCAGTGGATGTTGGTATACCCCTGATAAGTTGCTTGTACTGCTGTTTGCTGACGATACAGTTCTGGTGAGTGATAATGAGTGTGAGTTGCAGGTTCTGGTAAATATATTTGGAAAAGTATGTGAGCAATGGAACCTGAAGGTAAATGCGGGGAAGAGTAAGGTTATGAACTTTGAAAGAGGTGCAGTCACAGTGTGTGAAGTGAGGTTGAATGGTCAGACTATGGAGAATGTCAGCTCATTCAAGTATATGGGCAGTGTGAGGAATAAAGATAGGACTATAGAGGATAAAGTGCGGGAGAGGGTGCAACAAGGGAAGAGGGTTGTAGGAACTAGTGACAAGGCATAGGGTGGTCAGCATGAAAGTAAAGAAGTTGTTGCATGATAGTGTGGTGTCCCAACACTGACGCACGCGAGTGAAACATGGATGTTGTTGGAGGCACAAATCAATAGTGAGAGGGATGGAAATGAGTTACTTTAGTGCATGTGGAATCACATGGAGAGATAGACAGACAAATGAGGAAGTAAGAGAGCAGTGTTGTGTGGATGTACATGTTCTCGAAAGTGTAAAAACACACATTGAGATGGTTTGGCCATGTGGAACGTATGGGAAACAAGATAATGGCTACTAAAGTGTATAATAGTGAGGTGGAAGGATATAGAGGAAGTGGCAGACCGAGAGTGAGGTGGAATGATTGACTGTAGAGGTATATGAGTGTGTTTGTTATCACACAGGGTGATGTGATGTGACTAGTGCAGTAGCATGTTGGTGTAGTGCTGCTTGCTTGCATGCAATTCTCGCTTTCAGCTGCTGCCGCTGGCTAACCCTTGTGGTGAAAAGGGGAGCCGAGTGCGTAAGTCTCCCTCTGGCAGTACATAGCCTCTCCATCACCAAGACTCCTATTGTGCCTCCCCGGTGCCACACACGGTAACTGGGTGTCTTGCGACCCCAGGCTAAATCAATAGGGGATCTCGGGGCATGCGGTGGCCCCCAGAGGTATGATGTGAATCCTTGTCATCTACCAACAACCGCACACACCCACTACCTTGTGGATTAGTCTAGTAAGACAAAGGCTAGGGGAGCACACCCTGAGAGAAAAGCAGACGTTGGGGTCACGTCCTGGCGGTTTATGACAAACTGGAATCCCGGCAGTCCCCTGCAGTATTGAGCAGGAGCTGGTCATCTTGGGTCACCCCCTTGCCATCAGCAACCCCTGTTCAGTACCAAGATAGTAAAGTTGCAACTGCGCACCTCCCTCGGCACTCTAAACTCTTTTATGCGCAAGTTTTCTCTTCCTGCTTTTGTCAATTTTTCCCTTTTCCTGAACCAAAGACCAGCGGCGAGGCGATGGGTAGTCTAGTGACGGGAACAGGAACAGGATGGTTCTGGGAGTTTCTAGCTCGACCCCTGCACGTTGGAGACACAGGGCTATTTATGGTCACCGATGGCTGGGACGGGAGTGGCAGTCGTCCTCGGCAGACCCCTGTGTGTCTGAGCAGTCCTTTTCAGGATCCGTGCTGCTCACCCTGAATAGGGAAGGGCCTAGAAAAGGTGGCCTAAAAATCACCCGCTCCACACAAGCTGAGTAGGACACCGCACCTACTGAGCCATCCCATATGCGGTCGTAACAATAGAATGAAACAAATTCCACCTAAACTCGGAACGTGGAATGTGAGATCCCTACTGGACAGAAACACCCAACCTGACAGACCCCAGCGTAGAACAGCCCTAGTTGCAGCAGAGCTTCAACGGTATAAGATTGATATTGCTGCTCTCAGTGAAACCCGTTTCCTGGGAGAAGGATCGCTGTGTGAAACGGGATGTGGATACACCTTTTACTGGAGAGGCTACCCTCAAGGAGGCCGACACATGCATGGTGTGGGATTTGCTGTCAACAATGACATCTTAAGAAAAATCCCAGAAGTGCCAGTTGGAATCAGTGAAAGACTGATGACACTCAGAATACCCCTTGTTAAAAACAGATATGCCACCATCATCAGTGCATATGCCCCTACCCTAGCTGCTATAGAGGACGACAAAGATCAATTATATCAGGCACTAGACGAGGCCCTCAGCAGAATCCATAGGCATGATGAAATACTACTTTTAGGTGACTTCAATGCAAGAGTTGGAAGAAAATATGAGATATGGGAAGGTATAATTGGTAAACATGGAATAGGACACATGAACTCCAATGGCCTTCGGCTCCTCACATTGTGTGCTCAACATAACCTTACTATTACCAACACCCTTTTCCACCAGAAAGACAAGTATGAAGCATCTTGGATGCATCCACACTCAAAACATTGGCACCTGTTAGACTATATAATTGTAAGAAGAAGTGATGTAAGTGGTGTCCTTCACACACGAGCAATGAGAGGAGCGGAGTGCTGGACAGATCACAGATTAGTAAGATCTATCCTTAAACTGACAATACGACCACCTGTACAACGTCTAAATACAAATAAGAAAAGAATAAACGTTGCTAAACTTAAAAACCATGAATTTTGTAACAGCTTCCGCAGAGTTTTATCTGAGAAGCTAAGTAATGAAGATCCCATTAGCAACTTGACAATTCCACTAGATGAAATCTGGGCTTCACGTAGTGAATTAATTTATGAAGCAGCAAAGGATTCAATTGGTATAAAATCAAAAAATCATCAAGACTGGTTTGATGAAAATTTGGGCAACATCTCCATTCTTTTAGACAGGATGCACAGAGTTCATAGAGCAACTCTTAGCAACCCAACCTCTGAAACCTTAAAAATGAACTGGCAAGAATTACGATCCGATGTACAAAGAACCTTACGAAAAATGCAAAAAGATTGGTGGACAAATAAGGGACAAGAAATACAAGGGTATGCCGATGCACATGACATGCACAACTTTATAATGCTGTAAAACAAGTGTATGGACCTACAAGCTGTCCACTTACACCATTAAGGAGTGCAGCCGGAACTACTCTTATAAAAGATCAAAAGGCAATTGTTGAGAGATGGGGGGAGCACTTCAAGGACTTACTGAACCAAGACAATCATGTAGATCCAACTTGCCAACAAGAGTTTGAAGAGCAATCCATTATTCAAGATCTTGATATACCACCAACCTTTAATGAAGTGACTAGAGCAGTTAAGACCCTGCAAGATAACACATCTCCTGGTCCAGATGGTATACCAGCAGTGCTAATTAAATATGGAGGTTACCTACTGCTTCGATATATTCATTCATTCATTTTGGAGGTTTGGGACAAGGAGTACATACCTCAGACATGGAAAGATGCAAATATTATCACAATTTACAAAAACAAGGGTGATAAATATAATTGTGGCAACAGCAGAGGCATTTCTCTTTTAGCTGTGGCAGGGAAGGTGCTGTCAAAAATCATGCTTCAAAGAATGTTGACCAAAATTACTGAGGAAATACTGCCAGAGTCACAATGCGGTTTCCGTAAAGATCGAGGAACTATTGACATGATTTTTACTATACGTCAATTGCAAGAAAAATGCAGGGAACAATATAAAGACATTTGTACAGCCTTCATTGATCTGTCAAAAGCCTTTGATACCGTAAATCGAGAAACATTGTGGAATATTCTCTGTATCTTTGGCTGTCCACCAAAATTTGTGGCACTTGTAAGGCAGTTTCATGATGGCATGACGGCGAGAGTCACTGCAGGAGGCCATGCATCAGAACCATTTGTTGTTAATGCCGGAGTCAGACAAGGGTGTGTACTGGCACCAGTCCTTTTCAAAACATTTTTAATATGCATTATAATACTTCTTCATAGGACTATAGCAAACAGAAGTGGAATCAACATAGACTATAGACTAGATGGCAACCTCTTCAACATTCGTAGATTTCAAGCAAGAACAAAAGTCTCTATGGAAAATATCCTGGAACTTCAGTATGCAGATAATTGTGCTCTTGTAGCTCACTCGCCAGAGGAACTAGAAGTCGCACTTGAAGCTGCAGCAAGTACTTACTCCAGAATGGGCCTGTCAGTTAACATCCAGAAAACACAAATAATTTCTCAGTGGTCAGCTCAGATACCACCTGTGCAGCCAGTGTTCAGATTAGCAGGAGAGGAGATAGCACAAGTTCCTTCCTTCAAGTATCTGGGAAGCTTCCTGTCTGAAACGGCCAGTATTGACGATGAGGTACAACACCGACTGAGACAAGCTGCAGCATCTTTTGGCCGCCTACAAGAGAGAGTTTTCCAAAATAATACCTGACTCTTTGTACCAAAGTGGCTGTATATAATGCTGTGTGTTTAACCACTTTGCTCTATGGTTGTGAGACATGGACGACATATAGATGCCATATACGACCCCTGAAGGCTTTCCATATCAGATGCCTCCGAAAGATTATGGGTATAACCTGGCAGGACCGTGTTCCTCATATAACAATACTTGAAAGAGCCAACAACACCAGTATTGAGACCCTTATCATCAAACACCAACTCAGATGGGTTGGGCATGTCATCTTTATGCCAGAAGAGAGACTACCTCATAAAATACTATATGGACAGCTGCATGAAGGCCGCAGAGCAGCTGGAGGACCAAAATTAAGATACAAAGACAGTATAAAGAAAATACAAAAAGGTGCAATATACAACCAACTGCACTTGGAAACTTGGCATCAGATAGACCACTATGGCGCTCACACTGCCAGCAAGGAGCGAAGGAAGTGGAACGTCAGAGGAAACACCACCAGCAGGAGAAGAGGGCCCGGAGACATGCACGCCGGAAACAACCAGTACCTCCTAATCCGGACTACCAGTGTCCAGACTGTGGCAGGATATGTGCATCACGGATAGGACTCTACAGTCATCGTAGAACTCACAACAGATGAATGCAGGAAGGGAACGTCATCATCGGACTATGATGGACTACCATACGCATGAGTGAAAATGATGTGGGCTGAGAGGAGAGGCATCTGCTGACAGAGAATAGAGGTGCATGGGGGTGATTCATTCGTGGCCACCCCTTCGTGGATCATGACGTCTTGCATTAGATTCGGTAAATAAATAAGTCTATTGCCGTGAACCCGGGAATTTCAAACGGCCAGGATTCACAACATTATTTAGGGAAGTATGAATTAATCTATGTAATTTATTGAAATATCTTTAAATTATTATATATATATATATATATATATATATATATATATATCATTATGCAGGTATTTAGTACATATTAATGACAAACAATACTTTGCACCGCGTTGATTACTCATTCCTAATCAAGTTTAATTATATAATTAATATTTGTCTAGGAAGGTATAAGTAGGTATGGTGCGAGTACAAGTGTTCCATTATCACTGACATATACTGTATATACCAGGAATTATATAATTGCTGCTCTGCCACAGGCTTCGAACAATAAACATTAATAATGTGTCTTTGTGTGTGTGTGAGAGAGAGAGAGAGAGAGAGAGAGAGAGAGAATGTTACATAAGGTCATAACATTCTTGTACAATAGCTTTGATGTGCATGAGCTATCAGTACATTCAATGAGTCAAATTGGTATGCACTTAATAGTAGTGTTCACGATTGTTAACTTATAAGGAACATATATCTTTGCAAACTAAGTATTCGTGTAGAGTCGGTATCGATATCGGTTGGGGGGCAAATAATTGTGTATCGGTATTGGTAAAAAGGCAAATAATTTGTATTGATATCGGATGAAAGGCCAATCATTAGGTATTCAATATCGGTAGAAAGGCAATTTGTTGTATCGATATAGGCTAGGTCGAAAATCAAATCATTAGTCGATATCGGTTAAAAGGTAATTTATTGGGTATCTATCGGTAGAAAGGCAATTTATTAGTTATCGATATTGGTTAAAATGAAAATAATTAGTTTTCGATATCGGTAGAAAGGCAAATAATTATATATTGATATTGATAGAAAGCCATATCATTAGGTTAACCAAGTACAGTTGCAAGCATTATAAGGTTACACTAATTCAAATCTTAGAACCTTTTAAGCCAAGTTCTGAAGCATCTGGGCTATAATACATAATTTTATTATCTTGTTTGTGTTCGGCACTGGTGCTGATGCAAATGGATGTGTCGCCAATTATGCTCATGACTGTAAAATCCTGAACAAGTAGCTGATACACTACTGTATTATGATAAACTTGACACAGTGGACGGTAGGTGAGAGAAAGGAGAGAGAGAGAGAGAGAGAGACAGAAGCAGGTCAACACTTGGTATATTGTGTAATAATATTCTAACACAAATTTTCCACATTTTAATATTATAGCTTAATGTATACATGTGTTAATACTGTAATGTAGCTTGGGATGCAGCAACTAATATTACTATAATCCCACTTATCACAATCCAAAAGCGTATCATCAGACAGATATAATCAAGGTACCGCGAACATGCGTTGTCACTATTCAAAGCTGCAAGTATTGTAAAGCTTGGTGATATTTATAATTTATACATTACAACATTTTCCCAAATGTTATTTATATATTTGTCTACGGTGTCATGGATTTATTCTGTTAAGGGAGGATGGTTCATTTTGCTGGTCGATTTTTTGTCATTTACTTATTATATTCTTAGATTCCTCCCTAAACCTCCAGTAAACTTAAAAATACAACCCCAGGATCCCCCTTCAAGATATATTTATAAATTTTTCTGTAGAAAAATGTCCCGGACGAAGGCCGTTTCCTCCTAAATTACAGGTAAAGTCTTAATATTGACACAGTAAAGGGGCGAAAGGTCTTAACATCGTCAAACTAATGGGCCGAACATCTTAAAATCTCTAACCTAATGGGGCTAAACATGAGGGAGAAGGGGGTCAAGAAAAACCCTATGCCTCCCCTTAACACACGTTGTAGAGATCATTTGTCGACCTCGGCCTAATAGTGAATTAAGCAAAAGGTATAAAACTTCTGCTTGTTGCAATCTGTGGAATAACCCATATACAGTACCGGTGGCGTCCTTTTAACTTCTGCTTGTTGCAATCTGTGGAATAACCCATATACAGTACCGGTGGCGTCCTTTTAACTTCTGCTTGTTGCAATCTGTGGAATAACCCATATACAGTACCGGTGGCGTCCTTTTAACTTCTGCTTGTTGCAATCTGTGGAATAACCCATATACAGTACCGGTGGCGTCCTTTTAACTTCTGCTTGTTGCAATCTGTGGAATAACCCATATACAGTACCGGTGGCGTCCTTTTAACTTCTGCTTGTTGCAATCTGTGGAATAACCCATATACAGTACCGGTGGCATCCTTTTAACTTCTGCTTGTTGCAATCTGTGGAATAACCCATATACAGTACCTGTGGCGTCCTTTTAACTTCTGCTTGTTGCAATCTGTGGAATAACCCATATACAGTACCGGTGGCGTCCTTTTAACTTCTGCTTGTTGCAATCTGTGGAATAACCCATATACAGTACCGGTGGCGTCCTTTTAACTTCTGCTTGTTGCAATCTGTGGAATA